>CM025617.2:2386133-2486796 GCA_014621495.2 Entosphenus tridentatus | reverse complement strand
ACACACGCTCACACACAGACACACACACACGCACACAGACACACAAGCTCACACACAGACACACACGCTCACACACACAGACACACACGCTCACACACACAGACACACACACAGACACACACGCTAGCACACACACAGACACACAAGCTCACACACACACACAGACAGAGGCAGGGACGCTTGCTTCAGCCATTTTATATGAGATTCCCCTGAACAGTTCAGGCAATGGTTAATGGTAGACGTTGGGGAGACGTGGGGGATGGGGCAAGGGGAGGATGGGGCAGGAGGGAGGGGATGAGGGGGGGGGGCTTTGGGGGGGGAGGGGAGGGGCCGGGGGGCGGGGTGGGGGGGGTTCGTTTTGAACAAGGAAATTCGCTAGCACAGACAGCCCCACAGTCTGCAATGAATACAAATTTCATTTCCTACATTTCTCGTTAATATTGTTGTAATTGTCGGTAATTCCCTATCAAACGATTAATGAATGAATTGCGCGACTTCTCGCGTATTTTTTTAATCGAAATTGTAATTGCGTGCGAGTGTCGTTCACGCACGCACATATTGTCTGAGATTGTGTTCGTCATCGCCAGCGCCAGCAAGTCATGGCAAATCCACTGCTGGATGAAGGCCATCTAACAACGACAACAAATAAACCCGGCTGGCTGCCACATCTCACGATGCTGCCACGTTCAATCCACCCGTGCCACCCTTTGCCTCAGCTGGTCGGATTCATCTCTCCGTTACAATTGCAATGCACAAAGAATGCATTGCAATTGCTTAAGCAATAAAATCGAGCAATTGCAACAACAATAATAATAATTGGATGTATGTGCAAGTGTACATAAATGACCGTTCTAGACGCAATTTTTTTTTCTGTGTGTGCAAAATGTATGCCACACACTCTGCCCCTGCTGGTCTGGGTATGGCAGCAGCAGCAGCAGCCAAAATTGGCACAATAACAGACACGGCAAACGATGCCAGACTGCGTATCGCAAGCCCTAATGAACAAAGACCTCCATGCACACGGCCCGTACACGCGCCTCGTGCGAATAATGGAAAGCGCCGATCCATCCGAAAGGCAAAAGCAAAGGTCCACCCGTGTAGCCGTGGACAGACTTGCGGCAAAGTGCTGTTAGCGAGCACCTATGAAGGCCGACAATGACACGGCGAGGGGGTGGGTGGCCAGCACCACGCCCGGCACACACACACACGAACGCTCAAACGAAAAGACAAAGATGCCCCTCCCCTCAACCCCATTGCGTGTAGACATAGAGACTCCTGGGGGAAAGTACGTGCTGTTAGCGAGCACCTATTATAATATCAGTGATGTGGTTGAGTGGCCAGAACATACGTGCATACACATTTGCACGTACACACACACACGTGCACCTTTAACATGTACACGTCGTTACGCATGCTTTATAATTTGATAGAAGGATGCAGTTATGGGAGAGATGTGAGGTTATTTTTTTTGGGGGGGGGAGGTGTAGAGTTTTAGCGACCGATGTAACGTGTCGAAAATGCTCAGAAAAATAACAGCAGCGATAATACACGCATAGTAAAATAAATATACGACATTATCGTCTTCTTGGTTCTTTCGGTAAAGTCACGTAGATAGGTTCAAATAAAATAACCAAAAAAAAAACTACGACGTTTCGATCTTAACGCAAGCGGTAAGGCTGAAAAAAATATTTCATCGTCATCGGCCATTCTCAATCCACCGCTGGATGATGGACTTCAAGCCCAAGTCGTCGCCATCTCTCGCTCACCGCCCTGCGAATGCAATCGATTCCTGCCTAGCAAACATCGATACCCCCTCCCCCCCCCCCCCTTGCACGCGTGACGATTTCATCGCTCCATCTCCAGCTTGGACGTGCGCTAGCGGGTCCGGACGCGTGACAAATTAACACAAAAAACTAAATGCGATCACGGATCCGCGCGAGTGATATAACGAGTGAGAAAAAAGAAGGGGGAGGGGGAGGGGGGCAGGGGAGGGAATGAAGAATAATAATACGAATAATAAGAAGTCACGTTCTGCAGACACGATCGCGTGCCGCCACTTTCACATCCCGTTTGGCTGCGTGGGGGAGCGGTGGGGGTAGTGGTTAGCGCACTGCGCTACAAAGCCGGCGAGTCGAGTTGCATGGCTTCCCGCACACGGAGGTCAATGACAGCGGTGAATATTTTTTTGCTTTGCCGCCGAGGTCGACTCGTCCTCAAATGAGCACGTGGTGCTGTGTCTGTGTGTAAAACATCAGCACCGGGGAGACAAAGGAGGTCGGGCGTGGTGCTGGCTGGCTACCTACTCCCTCGTGTGCCGTGCCGGCCTTCAGTGGTGCTCGCAAACAGCAACTCGCTCCCGACAATGCGTAATGGCTAAAACGCGGGGACCTTCTTTGTCTTTGAGTCAATGCAAAAAAAAATTTTGTTTTCATCCCAAAAAAAACAGGCGACGTTTCGGGCAATGCCCCTTCTTCATTTGTTAGTGCCGACGCAGAATTTCCAACGCAATATTACAAAAAAAACAAAGCCACACATACATACACACAAGCACGCGCGCGTCTGTGTATATTACATGTATGTGGTGTGTGTGTGTGGCGCCGGCCGGCTACAGTGCAATGCCGAGACAGCACGGATGCTATGTAAAAGTGTGAAAATCTGCCGACCTGCACGAAAAGCAAGCCAGCCACTCGGGCTAATTTATATTTATTTCGTGCCACTGCTGCAATGTGCCGCAGTCATTGACAGCTTGACCAGGAACTCACTCTCTCGCTCTCTGTAAACCGGCCGGGGGCCAGACAATCAATAAGGCCAGACACGTACCGTGGCGGGCCGAACACAAAGCTACACAGCTGGCCCAACAGGCTTCGCAGAAAGCCAGACACACGGAGCAGACAATGACACGAATCAGAATTAAATACATTCTAGTCAAACAAAGGGGGGGGGGCGGCTGGGGGGGGGGGGCCCCCCCGGGGGGGCGGGGGCTGGGGAGGAGACATGCCAGTCAATTGTACCAGTAGCGGTTCTTAATCGATGCCGTCCACGTCTATATATAGCGATTGTATAAGCACCGTAAATGCTTGCCGAGATTTGCATAAAACGAGCCTTGCGCAAATATGCTCAGACGTACAGAAGGCCCGAGACAGACAGACAATCGTCTATTAACAAACTCATTATCCTGTCTGAAACGCACAAGCCCGTCTCAACACACACACACGTACATTGCTTTAGTTCCGTCTGCACTCCCCCCCCCCGCCCCCCCCCAACTCCGCTCCCCCCAACCCCTACTTCACCCCCACCCACCCCCCCCCCACCCCAAACCCCCCCCCCCCCCCACAAAATCCATCGCTCCCCACTTTTCAGGCGAGCGCACCCAATAGCAGCCCCAGCGAGTGTGTGCTGTGGGGGGCCCTCCCCGCGTCATCCAATGGGAGACGGAGCGTCAATGCCCCCCCCCCATCTCTCTTTTTTTTGTTAACTCCGCCAATGGCGAGAGGGTCGCGATTTGTGGGGTCCGCCCTGTCTCCTCGGCTTATCCAGACCAGCAACCCCACCAGCCACCACTGCGATACCACCGCTGCTTACAAGCAGCAGCATCAGCAGCAGGCTGCACCCAACCCACTCAAACCCAACCCCACAACTGGCGAGCATAGCTCCACCCCAGCACCCAGCCCTGGTTGTTGTAGCCCAATCCAAAGTGTCTCCCCTCTCAGACTCGCGGTAGGCGAATCCGCACAGGCTCGACACTGCAGCCAGACGGAACAGCAGCAGCGGCAGCAGCGGCAGCTGAAGCAGCAGCAGCAGCGACGGCGGCGACAATAATGGTAGAGAGAGGGGCCGACGCGTTCGAAGATACGAGACGGGGAGGTAAGAGTGGCGTGAACGCTGGCGAGCAACTTTTTTTTGGTTTAGTCGCTTAGAAAATATGTATGGGGAGGGAAGGGGGGTTGTAAAATAAGAATTTGACAGCAGTGGGGTGTTGAGAGAGAGGGGGGGGGGACGCGCACACAAAGATTGCAGCCTGAACACACACACACACAACACACACACCACACACACACAATCCAAACGAGAGGCGGCGGTTCGACGGGGGCCGTGACGTCACAAAGAAATCGCCAAAGCCGCTTCTGCTAGAACCGCATTCGAAAGAGAGAAAAGGGGGGGAGAGACAGACAGCCGCTGATTAATTACCGTCGATTTGTTTATCGCGTTCGCCGAGTGACTTCTATACAGCGGCTCGTCGGTAATTATTGTTGTTTTATTTTCTTTGTCCGTTACTTATTTCCACCCCCCCCTCGTCTCTCGCTCTCTTTCTCCCCCTTTGCGTAGAGTCGCAGAGGAGGAGGAGGAGCCGTTTCAACTCTTTTCGCCGGCTTCCCGTCGCTTGAGCGGCCGGCACTAAAAAAAAATTCAAATCGTCAGGGCGAGGCGACTTTGGGGGGGTTGGGAGCAGGAGGTGAGTGAACGAGTGGATTTGTTACGTTTGTAGCAATCCTCCTGCACGCTTTTGTGTGGGTCCCGCGATCATTTGCTCCAACAATCACTGCAGGCTATATGGTGGAAAGGAGGGAGGGGGGATATCTTTGTCTTTGTGAGCGAGACACACACAGAGTTGTACACAAACAACACCACACACGTACATACTCGCCGCCTACGTTAGCGTTACATAATATTTAAATAATGAATTACCACGCCGCACTCTTGTTATCTCGTACGTAGTAGGTATGTCGTGAGTGTGTGCGTACGTTTCTTTTGTACGCGTGTGTGTGTCTGCGTTGGTTTGTGATTTTTTTTAACAAAGGCGGTGATAATGGTGCTGGTGGTCCCAATAAATAATTGAGTGGATAATTCTAAAATGTAAAAAAAAAATCAATCATCATAATGTGTGAAGCGATTAGATTATATGAGACAACTTGTAAGTGCGGAGGTTCAGTTCTATATATTTATGAACAAAAAAAACCTATATTTAATGTTCACAGCAGTAGCCAAACCGATAATAATGCAACAACGAAATATCCTTTCTGCTCCGTGCGACATCCAGGAATTACTTATTACACGTGTGCGTTGCCCTCGTCCCGCACCTCCGATTAAGCGTGGGCCGGCTACGTACGGAGCGAAAGAAGTTCGCCGTAGAAACGCAGTCAGCCAAAACGTAGCGTGAATTTACGTGCGCGAAATGCAACGAAGACGAAGAAGACGACGAAGACGACGAGACGAGCGTTATCGCTCGTTAGCTTCCAATGGGTTCCAATGGGTTCATTTGCCTAATGGGCAGAGGTGTGTCCACAGACACTTTAAGTGCAGTCGTCGATTTTGTTGTTTTGCTTTCGTAAAACAATCGGTTCCGATAAATAATGTAACAAAAAAATCCACCCCGCCGGAGAGCGTGGGGTTGCGTTCTGGATGGTTTTTTTGTTTTTGTTGTTGTTGTTAGCGGTTCGTATTTAACGCTGCAGGGCTAATTAATGAACGCGTCTCGCTTTATCGCTTGAAATGACCGGCACCCGCGACTTGCATCCTGTAAAGGAGACAGAACTACAGTATTGCTTTCCAACAACGACTAAATAATGGTATTGATGGGTGAGCGGCAATTTGTTGTTGTGAATTCACACCTGAATTAATATTCCATCTTCCGCGGAATAAAACGTAATGATATTAATTAATAAATAAAAAATGACTCGATCGGGAGTGCCGCAACAAAGGAATTAAACGGATACGCTCTGGAATAAACTACCGATATTCGATGGCAAATGATATCCAGGAATCGTTTGTGTCTCGGTGACAACAATAACAATACTTTAGTGGACGTTGTTTTATGTTTTTTTATGTGTGTGTGTCCATTGGGTGCACTGACTCCACCTCTTGTTAAATAAGAGTCAACCCCGTGCTCAAACAAAGAACGGCCGTGCAAAATCACGAGCCGTTTAAATGTGCCCCAGTTATATTTTGCGGGGCCACTATATGCTGTTGAAGGCCTGTCTGGGAGGGAGGGGAAGGGAGGGGAGGGGGTGGGTTGGAGGGTTTGGCAGCATGCGGGCATCATGGAACGCACGCGCTCGTTAACCCAAGTGGGAGATGGAGGTGCATCGCACATCGTACAATTGTAAACGGGTTTTTTTTCTTCCAATGCGGCGAATGCTCCGCCGACAACAACAGCGATGTTATGTAAAATTACATAAATGACATAAATTGTGGTGGTGGGGAGTTTTTTTTGTTGGTTCGGAGGATGGTGCCGGTGTTGTAAGTAAAGCAAGCAAGGTAGCGGACACAAGCTTTCGGGTTTTTTATTAAACGCAAATATAAATAAGAAAAAATAATATAACTATGGCGTGAAATTTGAAATAAAAACATTTTCATTCGTGGGCTGAAAATTGATTAAATTAGTCATTTACGACAAAATAGAGGGGGGGGAAGGTGGGGTGTTGGTGGGGGGGGGGGCCACCCCCATCTCAGAATTCTGAGAAATCATAATGACGCTCGGCTCCGTCAGCATCCCTCCGCAAGACACCCATTGGCTGAGCTCGCTAGACAAAGAATAAAAAAAAATGTCTGCAAATCCGCTATATATAATATTTTATTTTTTTATTTTTAAAACAATTACCATTGAACAATAAAAAGAAACAAAGCATCTCCCATGCATGCGAAAAATTCTTCCGCTCGAAAAATAATTACGAAAAACGCAGGGCGGCAATATTTTTTGGCCAGGTTATGGATTCGACAGATGCACACCCACCCAAAGAAGCGCCACCTATTCCTGAAGGGTGTGTATGGGGGAGGTTGGGGGTTTGTTGTTTTTATCCCCTCGTTGAAGGGCACACAAATGGCTATTGGGAGTGGGAGTGTGTTTGCTGGGCCAGGAAGGGGTTAAGGCCGGGACGTCGTCTGGCTGTCTGGCGAAAAGCGAAACCAGACGGCGGCGGCGGCGGCGCGTTTCTCCGCCTCCCGAATAGCCGCAACGGCGACTGCTAGCGGCGGGAATTCTAGACTCTTGTCTGCAGCAGTCGATTTCCTAATCCCCCCCTCCCCCACCGCTTCCCCCACCCTCCTCTCCCCCCTCTCCCCCCTTTTTTGCTGCCCCCTCCCCCACTGCCCCTCTTCCCCCCAACCCAACTCCAGCCCCACACCCCTTCCCCGCTCCCAAATCCCATCACACCACCCCCTCCCCTCGTCTCCTAGAGCCCCAACACCCCCTCCCCAGCACAGGGCAGACAATGAAAACGGCTTCCGCAGACGACGGACGGAGAGAGAGGGGGGAATTTTGCACACAAACACACACACAAACACACACGTACACGCAACAATCACTAGGTTCTGCTCGTTACAAAAAGCTGCAATTATATTTTTTTCTCAGCGCAGTCTTCTTGTACAAAACAAAAAAAATTGGTCTTTTTGTTAAATTTTTCTCCCCATCCCCCCCCCCTCGAAAAAAAATGTTGCAATTCGAACATTGCGCCGGCAAAAATGTGTTGCAGCCAAAACGAATAGGTGCCCAGAATTAGTCGTCTCGTTCCCAGAATTTTTTTTTCCTGGAAATCCGCTCCGTTTTGGTTGTTTTTTTCTATTTCCCCCCCACTGCAGCCCCCCCCCTGCCAGCCACCTACCACACCACCACCACCCCCCTCCCCCAGTCACGTAATTAGTTGCTCGTTAACGGCGGGTTTTTAGAGAAAAGAAGCAAAAAAAATTCAACTTAACGAGGGCATTTATTTTATTTTTTCATTTATTTCTTCCACCCCCTTCTCCTTCCGTCCGTCTCAACACACAAAGGGGGGGGGGGGGGGGGGGGGTTGGGAGAGGATGGAGGGGGAGGCGGTGGCAGGGCTTGGGAGAGGGTTTGAGCTCAGGGCACAAAGACCCGCCCGGCGATTTCATTCGCCGGCAGAGAGCAGGAGGAGCAACACTCTGCGCTCACTCTCAGGCGGCGGTGGCGGCGGCGACGAATTGGTCACAGATTTTTTTTTTGGAGGGGGGGGGGGGCGCGGAGGGGATTTTCATTTTATTTGTGTGCAACAAAAAAATAACCACGCGCATTTAAGAAATGGCTCAAACCCCCGTTGTCTCTCTGTCTCTTGCAGATGTCTCCGTACGGCGGTCACCGGGTCGGCGAGCTTTCGATCAATGTACGTTGACTTACAAATGCTCTGAATAAACCATATGGTGTGCGTTTCTGATTAATGATATTGCATCGGATGCACGCGTAGTTAGTTCTCCGTTAGTGGTATATATATAGTATATATTCCTTTAAAATAAATGTTCTTGCAATATAAATCGACGCAATGTGGAATTAGCCGGCGTCTTAAACGCTGCAGCGTCCCAAAGTCTCCGCGTGGAAACAGCGGGCGTATTTATTTCTGTTTAAAATTGCGAGCCGTGATGACTAAACCGCTAAACGATGGCACACGTAGTATGCTTTTATTTACATACATATAGTCGCTAACAATTCAACAACAAAAAATCCACACATTCGCCAATTACGCTTCCCCCACAGAGGAACAATTATATTATAGGTGACGTTTCGGGAAATGACCCCTTCTGCAGAAAGATCTTCTAATGAAGAATGTCCATTGCCCAACACGTTACCTCTTGTATATTTATTCCACTGCAGGGCAGCGCAATTGGCAAACGTGTCGAGTTCTTTGTTGTCTGTGCTTGTGCACCGCCGGCCGACGATGCAGCATCACCAAAATAAAAGAAAAACGTGTCGCTGACAAACAACAGATCTCATCACGCTTGCTCATCTTCGTCATCTCCCCTGCGAAAATTATTTTTTGGGAAGCGTCATTCCCCCCCCACCACCACCAACCACACGATTCCGATATTTCACCCACTGTCAAATTTGCAATAAAAAAAGACCAAAAAAATCCCACGACCGTACGAACGAGCAACAAAGTGGCGGCGTCCTTTAGGGGATCGCGGTTACAACCGAGACACAGATAAAGCCACGGGCGTGCGACACGGACTAGGCTGCCTATTCCGGTGAAAACACGCAGACTGCGTAATGTACCGCTCATCGCCACTGAGCCACACTCCCTGGCTCGGCTGTCGGCTTTTAAAAAAATAGCCGGGGGGGGCGCGGGAGGGGATCCGGGGGGGGGGGGGGTCGGGGAGGGTGATGATGGGACGATGGAAGAGTGCAGACATTTGCTTGTTTAAAAGTCTGCCACCAAAATCTCGCCTTGCACCAGGGTTCAGAGAGAGCGGAGGGGCTCAAGTCTGCATTCCAGGCGACATGCTTTCGGCACAGGTGAGACGTCCAAATATAACCCTTAACCTCTCATGCTCACGGTCTCACAGCACCTTGCATACCTGCTGTCCGGTCTGGCCACAACCACAGTAACTCTGCTAATCCCGAAAGAAACAACAACGCGTTTTCTATTGACCCCCCCCACCTCCCCCACCTTCGTAACCGCCATCGAATGAGGCTGGATATATTTTAGCGGGGGGATTGTCCTTTCCGCCGCAAATGCAATTTGTCTGCGGGATTCGCTGTAGTGGGATCGTCGGTCTGGGTGCGTTTGCGTAATTGCACTCTGTCGAGCGGGCGGACGGGCGAGCGAGAGGGGAGGCCGATGTCTTAAGGTGAGGGCTGGCTACCCAGCGAGAACATGAACGCTCGCATTACGGGGTGACCCGCTTTTTGTCAAAAGGTTAATGCGGTTTATTAATAAAAGTGGGAGCAACAACATGCTATTTTAGTTATTTATAATGAATTGGACAGTGACAAATGAACGCCGACGTGAAAGAGGGCGAGAAACGTTTGCTTTAGAAAAATAAAATAAAACATTGAAATCTGCAAACAGTGCTCAATGTGACTCGGAGAACAGGGCCGTGGTTTTATTTTAGGCACGGTCCAACCACACGGGTTGTTAGAATTTTAAGCGGGCGGTTAAATAATTAAAAAAATAAAATGGTAAATGTTTCATCACTAAATGCATAACGGCGATTAAAGCAACATTGTGTGTATCGTATATAAATAATGGCGGATTGGCCGGTGGTGCAGGTTGGTTAGCGAGCACTCTGGGCTGCGAACCCAGTGAGTTGGATTCCCTTGACACGGCTGACATCAGTGGCGACTCGTAATCAACACCGTTCCTTGCCATTCCCGCTCCACTACACCATCACCAGCCTGCACTATAACCAGCGTGGTGAAGTATGGTCAAAACAAACCCCTCATGACCGCCTTGGCGTTGGGGGTGGGGCCTTGATCCACTGGAGGAATGAGAATGACTGGATGAGTAACAAACATTATTGGCCACAAACTGTCTGGAACAGCACAAATCGCAGCAGACTTGAATACCGACTTCACAGACAGTGACTCAACACAGGGGGGGCCGTGTGCCATCAACCCACTAACCACGTGAGTCCCCCTGCCTCACTCCAGCGGCGAGAAGAGTATTGTCCACTTTTTATCTCGCGTTCCTTTGATCGCCGACCGCTTAAAAAAAAAAGCGTCCAACAGAGCACTGTCACAACAAAGCCACAAGCACAATCACCCGCTCCTTGCTAAAGAGGTTTATGTTTAGATGAAGACAAATGGAACAACAACAAAAAAGAGGAAAGTCGGTGATCGCTATAACATATTTACACATTGTACAATGTTCCTTTATTCGATGTCTCATTTCCTTTGGGAGAGTAGGGGGGAGAGAGTGGGTGTCCTGGCAGGATGGCTGTGGATGAATCAGTTTCCACATTAGCTGTCCACATCTTAAGTTCGGTCGCTCGCATTGTAAAGCCACTCGCAAGCGTCAACCAGCCAGCTGCGAGCGTCTCTCCACACGCCACATCTGCCTTGCTCGATCATCAGAGCCGCGCACTCCCTGACAGTCGATTTAAATTAACTTAAACTAATAAACTGTGAACTGGGCGGGCGGGCGGGGGGCGCATGCACCTCGACATTGTTATGCTGACGCACAATCGTCTTCATTGTTTTCCCCCAGCTGCGCGTCTAATCGGGGAGAAACACACACGGTGAGTAACCCTGGCAGGGGCTTGCAGCGGTAGGCACCGCGGCACGGGGGGCCCACGCTCGCGCCTCCAGCCATCGCTCCGCCGTCGTCGAGCGAGAGAGCCGAGAGTCTCACGCTGGCGGCCGGTGCCGTCGTGCGCGCAGCAGCAGCTGCTGCGGGCGGATCTGCTGTGGGCGCGTGAGTGACTCATGGCCGGCTGGCCGATGATGGAGACTCGTGAAGTCAACCGACACCTCCCCCCCCCCCCCCAAAAAAAAAAACTAAATACCGAGCGCTACCTTCGCGGTTTTTGTTCGCTATAAAGAAGGGCTTACGAGCGAATTCGCGCGGCTTTTTAAAAGGGGTGGTGGGGGGTTTGGAATGGGAAGGCGAATGTAATTCCTACTAATGCCACGAATTGTTCTTTATCTCATCAGCGTTGGCATTCATGTTACGGCACGTGACGTTTGTGTGTTTGTTTTCTCTCTCTCTCTCTTCTAAATTCCACGAACAGCCAGGCTGAGGGTGGGTGGAGGGTAAACGCTTGTTTACAAAGTGTGGAAAATGCCAGCCCAGTGGGGGGAGAGCGGCGAGCACGCTGACTAAATTTGCTGTCTCGACAGCAGCCGGGGCGAGGGACAGGTGGAGAGGTTTTTAGGGTTAGGGGTGAGCCCTTTCAGAGCTCGAGGCATCGTCTCGTCTCCCTCCTCCTCCTTTACGAGCCAGGGAGATCCCAGGGGGGGGGGGGCGGAATGAGGGACGAAGGGCGGGCGGGTGGACGGTTAGCGTTTTTGAAAAATTCTAAACAGTGGCACAAAACAATCATCCCCCCCACCTACCTACCATTGCCCGCGTCTGGATGCCCATGACGGGGCATGCCATCGGCAAGGAACGATGCGTCGAGGCGTCGCTAGAGTAATCGATTGTCACGCCCGCAGCGAGGGTGGTAATCGATCGCGTTTACGATGACCATGACAGGTTACTCAAAACTGCACGTGTAGTTGCATTGCTCGCGTTCCGTTTGGGCGCAGCAAACTCGCAAAATGAAAGCGCGCAAAAAGAGTAACTCGAAACAATCCGAGAGTTTAATTATATTTCAATAGATTCTTGAATTGCATCGTAATCAATCGTGATTTGTGACGAGTCATTTAATTGCTAGCGGGGGGGGGGGGCTGACTTGCGACTGGCATTGCTTTCAATCATCAAGCAAGGGTCCACAGCAGCAGCTGACTTCCTGACAGAGTGGCAGTGTTAGCGTTAAACATAAGTAAGCGATTATGCCAGCCTCATTAACATAACGAGGGAAACACCGGGTCTGTGCTGAGCAGTGGATTCTGTAGTGGGGCTTTGAGACTCTGGTCAAGTCCTGGATCAAGACCCCTTCCAGTTTAACACGTAGTAGTAGGCTTTCACGACCAATATTATCCATAATAGAGGTTTTTAGGTTAGATCGAATAATATAAATGTATCGTTAAACCCGCCACCACCCGACACAGCTATTTAATAAGGTTTGTCACGTAAACAACGCATGCCAATTCGTTACTAGTACAGCACACCTGTGTGTTGGAGAGTAAACCCACCATCTTGAATTGTAAATGTTGTGTTTACGCAATCTAACTAAATAAGACCCCCGGAATGTCATCTAAAAAAAAATATTGGCAATGAAGCACTAACATCACCAAATAATTTGTTCGACATAAAATAAATATCGCGTGGCGTTCCTGCACTCCGTCTTGGGATGCAGTCGATCGCACTTTAGACGCTTTGTAAATACGAGAACTACTGAGGTTCAAAAGCAGTGCATTTCAGGGGCGGTCAAACCGACTTTGCCAATTCAGGATTGAAAAGTCAAACTGACTTAAATGTGAGTGTCTAACTCAGCCTGTTGGTGATACTGTTGCACACTAAATAAAATGCATTGCCGTGAGTGGGTAGTCGTATATTTCTAAAAGTAAAAAAACGCACACACTCATAACCCTAGAGTAAAATCTTGTTTTTCTTTACCAACCCCCTATTTATATGTATCTGTGCTACACACAGATACATATTCACACACACACATCACGCACGCTGCTGCGCTTTGAATAATTTAAGTAGTGGCGGGCAAGTGGATGGCAAGAATGGCAGCCAGTATGCGTATTTAACAGCAAAAAAACAAGGCAGACGCACAGTGACCAATGTTCGTAAGCACCTTTGTTTATTTGCCCATTCAGTGAGATTTATGGAGGGCAACGTCTTATAAACCACGTTTTATCCATGTTCATGATTCATTTTACTTTATTTAAGACCAGTTGCAGGCCCAATGAGACCAGAATTTTCGTTTAAAGGAGCGGTCCTGAGGCCTGTAAATGGATTCCAACAGCGACGAATCCAGTGCGACTGAAACGTGGCATTAATCGCCATGAACAGCAAACAGGTTCAGCAAGAACCAAGTAACCACAGGGTTGAGCGTCTTACCGGTGAGCATCAAAACAGTGGAAGATGCCAGAGTGCAATACAAGTTAGGCGGCCGAGTATATTATAATTATTTGTGGTAATTTGCTTGTTTAACCCAAGAAAGCTGGCACTGAGTGTCAATTTTCTTTTGTTCGATCCCTGCCAGGGTGTCACAGTAATGGGGGGTGGAAGGGGGGGGGGAATAACTCACAGTTGGCTACGGACGGTGCGATTGAAGTTCAAACGTGCATATACGTACGTCAGAAATACTAAACATCGCCACGGTAATGAACGGCTTCGACAGCGCGACAGATTAAAAACGCAGGGTCTAAAGAAACAAGAGGAAGAATAGAATGCAAATAAAATGCAAAAAAAAACTTTACACCCAAGTTGGCGGGTAACCGTGTAAGCAGCCATTTAAAAACCCATAAAGTAAATCTGAACAAAGGTTAAGCACCACAAATTGCTTATTACTTGGCTGCTGGTAGTCCCGTTATGATTTTTTATTCTACGGCGTACGATTAATTGGAATAGTTTTCCCGCGCACGCCAGCCCTGTGGTGTGATCTTGCTTAAATGGGGATGGGGGGTGGGGTATGGTGTGGGGAGGCATACACAAATCCAGGGAGGGGGGTGGCAAGATTCATGTTAACCAAACTTTAAACAAATGTTAACCGTCGGACAGAATGAGTAACGATGTGAACGGCATTCGTCTGCCGCGCATTCTGCCCTGGCGTTCTCTATCGAACCAACCCCCCCAGTGCGTGCGTGCACAAAGGAATAGAGGCTGAAGAGAAAAACCTCCACCGGTGTTAAATATAATGCACGAGGATTTTTTTCTCGGCGGCTATAGGAAGTTAGAGGGGGCGGCTGACCCAGTGAACATAGAGCGTTGGGCCAACGATGGTCTCCAACGCTGCATGTTTACTGGTTACTGGAGGGGAGCCTTCAGCAGCCCCTCCACCACAACCAAATGCTACGGGGGGGTTGGCTCACACTCGAGAAGGCGGCTCTGTACGTTGAACTTTTTTCGCACCGTACTACGTAGCCAACCGCGCTGGCTAGAGCATCCTTCCTCCCGGCCTCTCGCGTTCATTCTAACATGGCCGCCATCGCCGCGGTGATGATGGACAACAGTTCTCTGGAGGGGCTCCCGCGGCCGACAGCTTTGGATTCCCTGCGTTTCCTCAAGAACCGGGCAGAAACAAAACAAAACCGAAACGTCCATGGTTTTTCTTATTTTTTCCAACCGTTCCGTAAAAAAAAGAAAGAGGAAAAAAATCTTTGTACCCTCAAGGAACGAAAAAAATCGTAAAAACAGTAACACCGCCCCACTCACCACCACCGCCGCCCCCCCCCAAACCCATGGTGAAACGTACAAGAGTTAAAAAGTGAGCTTTGCCAAAAGATTTCCTAAACAAAGCAGGCACCCATGAACGAAGCGTTATTTGGTTTCATTTTTTTTCTTCCGTACAATAGACAGCGTCGACACTGGCAAAGACACTCGCAGTTTTGGGTCAAGCTGCGTGCGGGCGGGCAGAACTTAGGGCTTTTTGTGACGCGCGGCAGCGACAGCAGCCAGCAAAAAAAAGCGGCAACAGCAACCCCTTCCATAGCCCTTTCCTTGACACTGCCGGCAGAGCCGACGAGATAGACCCGATTCTTATTCTTGAAAAAAAATCACCGTGAACTGTACAGTCAAACAGCCCCCTTTGTCTGCGAGAGAGTGAGAGCTCTGTTTTTCTACTCGACTTTCAGATTCCACGCAGAGAGAGAGGGAGAGAGATCTTGCGAGGGGCAACAGGTCCCGTGGTTTGAGGGCGAGAACGGGCTACGAGAGAGAGCGAGAGAGGAATTGCTCAACTATCCCAAAATGCAAAACTTAGGTCCACGGTGCATTGGGGCAGGGGGGTGCAGTTGGGGGGGGGGGGCAGGTGAGGGGGGGTGGCCTCCCCCCGGCCCCTCTCTTCCCGTCCTCCCTCCAGTCTCGGCAGTTACCGAAACGACCGTTTGTGAAAGCAGCACGGCCGCATATCTGGCTGCACGTGAATCGTGACTTCCTCGAGACGGCTTGCTGGGGGCCCCCCCCCGCCCGCTTGGAAGCCGGCCAGCGTCCTCGCCGAGATCCAGGCGCTCCAAAATTCCTGTCCGCTTCCCCGGGCGGCAGGAAACCGCTTTTTTTTTTACAGCGCCTAGCCACGGGACATCGGGCGCGAAAGCGCTGACTCCTCACTTTGGGGAAACGCTGCCCCGGGGGAAGCTGGTGTGACGTGAGAACTTGCCGCGGGCACGTGCCAACATGTGCAGCGAGCTCCGGCTTCAATGCTATACCGAGTTGTGGACATTTCTGCGCGCGCTTAGGTATTAAATTAAAGACACGGAGTGGTGGCGGCAGCGGTGGCAGAACAACGCTTCGTTTGTGAGAACCAAAAATGCCGTTCACGTGGCCATTTTATTTGGAAGCCAGGCACTAACCCGCAGTTGAGCCGTGCGTTTTAGAACGACAAAAAAGTTCAACTGCCCGAGAGATGAAATTAGGCACTTGACTTGAGTCTCAGAGCATAAATGCGTCATGTTGAGCCAGCAAAGCCACGGCCGATAAGATGTAATCTGTCGGTAAGGCTTAATCTGGGGGCTGCCACTTGTGGATTCAAAACCGCAGAGAAGTTAACATTGTGCGTTAACAAACGCTTCAACAGACGAAATTCGCTGACGGTCTTATCACCCTGTTGCCTGAACCGTCTTTTTTAGGGCGGCACTGCAGCATTGCCAAAATAAGTAGGTGTGTGAAAATATTTCCTCCACTGCTTACAATGCCCGCTTGCAAATTCAATTCCCCTGCCTCGAGGCATAGAAACCGCTAAAGCCTATCATTTGGCCGGCGCTATCTCACCTGCGTCTTCTTCTTTTTCTTTTGTTGCGTGACGTTGCTGGCGCTGCGCACATCTTCGACCTAATTTTGTCCAAATTCGGCATTGGGGTGCGATCATCGTTTATTTATTATTTATATACTACTATTATTATTTTACGCTTCCTGGACCTTGAGTGTTGAGCAGTCCCGGAGCTCTTTTAATGGATTTCGGGGTCCCCACTGGGGAGCCACTGATGAGGGCCCCATGGCCACCTTTGAACTGCGCTAATGCAGCCCTGAGTGTCACGGAGGGCCTCTCCTGGTCACAGTGGCTCCCTGCGGCCACCAAGGCTTTGCTGAGAGACAGGACTTGGGTGGGAGGGGTGCGGTGGAGTGGGGGGGGTATGTCCTTGCGCATGACTGCCTCTTAGCAGTAATACCTCGTGGTGCATTGCAGGGAGCCGGGTTATGGGGGATGAATGCCCGGAGCCTCATTCATCCAACTTCGCACGAGGGAGGGCACAGGTTTGTGGAAGAGCGCTGTCCGAGCAAGGTGAGTGCAGAGTGTCACATGACAAAAGGGTAAGTATATAGTTTGATTGTCAGCGTGGGGTATTTTTATCCTTAGCCCAAACAGCCAATGCATTTTGCAGACCAAGGCTATATATTAATAGTTGACAGCCCTTTGTCAAATCACCTTTGTATATGAAAGCCTTGCTATGAACGCTGTGTTGGCCCCGAGGATTGTTTGGCCATATGTCACTGCGCTGGTCAGTGCAAGTCAGTGAAATGGGGGCCAAGGTCCATTTTGTATATTTGATGTTAGCCGTGGCCGAGAATCAAACTCAGGTTTGCCGGGTTTGACAGTGCAGTTAGATAACCACTGAATCACCTCTTCACCCGAGACCAATTTTATCCAGTTTGTTTAAACAAGGAAATGCTGCCACTGGTTTTAACCACTTGGATCTCATCAGCAGGGTCGGACTTGTTAAACAAATATACTCTACTGCCGGGATGCCAGATGTTCTTGGCAAAGCATTCCACCTATAGGATGAGACCCATTTTTATTCCACAATTGTGAACTGGGTTTAACCACACTGGGCTAAAGTTGAGTTTCTAAAATGTATGTTATTCTTTTTTTTACATTTACTCTAGCGAATAGAGGATTTTAAAAGGGTTAGGCGTTTTTTTTTTGCTTTCGATTATTTGTAAACACTGGCTGCCGACGTCCCAATCCTGCTTTTGTTGGCTTGCAGACTCGGCTCAGGCGACGCCCCTACACACGCTTCGAAAACACGACGCTCGAATAATCGCCAACCTGGCACGGGGAGTGACCCTCAAACACCGCGGCCGTAACTCACAGACGCTGCTCGGCCTTACACGTGGGTACGAGCCCATAATTAAATTATCGTGCTGTCCTCTCGGTCCAGTAGTGTGGTCAGTGGGTAAAGATATTATAAAGCCAGGCCTTGAAAACTGTGGCGGGGATAGGGCGGGGGGGGGGGGGTATGCAGCTTATCGTCTTCATAATGAGCAGGTAAGTATTGTTCAGGATTAGTTTCCTCTTTTCCGCTTTTTCTTGTGTCGCTAGACAAATCCCACCGATCTCGCTCATTGTTAGCTCACTGCCGCAGCCCACGTTGCACGTAGCAACACAGGCAGCATTGTTTTCAGAAACAATATTGCAGTTGTTTTGCATCGTCTGAGCTCAGCCTCGGGCATGTCCGAGGACGTGTTTCTTGGGCTACAGAGCTGGCCTCATCGACGAGGCAACTCTGTAAAGCCCACAAATTAATTCTTCATTATAACCCTCTCCGTAATGTTTCACCACCGCCACCTTTGCATTTTCACCTCCATCCACAAACCACCGCTCCTCCCACTCTTTCCCCAGTTGCACGCATCGGAGGTGTCGATGCCGCCTCAATCATTGAACGTGACAGTACAAGTTACCTTGCTCCATGCTTCTTAAGTCCCCACCAGCGCCTCTGTTCCACCCAGCGGTATAAATGGGTAACACCGCAGCTAGTTGATGGTGAAGTGGCGTGCGGTGGGGGTAAAGTGTGGGTACTCTGACCTCTTCCAAGACGTCTGACCAGCGTGGAAGAATAGGCCAAATATCCTCGAGTATTGTAGGGCGCCCTCTAGTTGACGCCCTTCTGCCAGCAGTGGCGTGAGAATGTGAATTTCAGGGCTGCACCTTTACCTTTGTATTTCTGCTTGGGGTCAGGGTGGTTGAGAAGGCCGTGTGCAATGTCACGTCTCTGGGTTGTTTCCCGTTTAAATTGTTTGAGTGCACTGCTTGCGTGTATACGCTTAGCCTGCACAGCGTATCGAAACGCTTCGAGCATTTAGTCTACTTTAATTCAAATGTATCAATATTCATAATGAAGGTCGAAGATTTCTAGTTGATTTGTTAATCACTCTCAAACATTCACACATTGCAAAATGTAGAAAGTACAACGATCGTTATTTTCTTTTATGGACAAATATTTAAAGTCTCAACATGTGAAGCAAAGTTTGTGTTATTATGTTTCTACAGCTAAAATCAACGCGCGTAAAAAAGAGTTTGTTCCGATACAATTATTTGATCAAGGGAAACACAATAATGCCACCCGCTGCAGCAATAAACGGCATTGCTCCACTGCAAATCACGGCAGCTCTTGTAAAGGCGCTCTCAATCCATTCCAGGAGGTGCATCGCTTGCGGCCTTGACAATAGCGCTAGCATATGCTGGAATGGCACAGCGCAATCACAAATCCCCCCCCCCCCCGCCGTAATCTGACCCTTTCTCACAGGAGCATGCGAGAGGTCTCATCTGCAAGAACGCTTATGTTTTTTTACGTGATCGGGGGTGTTTCTCACACACACGTGGACAAAGGTAACGCAACATGGTGACATCACAGTCTCTCGGCACGTCAGTTTCAAACAATGGCACAAGTTTATTCAATCCCTGCCCCCCACCCACCCCGCCTCTGTCCACGCAGCCATATCAATGGGTTCGACGATAGTTAAATCGGCATGTCACGTGTGGTGGGGTAAAGTGTGGGTACTTCCACCTCCTCCAAGACCTCTGGCCAGCGTCGAAGAGAGGGCCTCAAAATATGTTCTAGGAGGGGTTCGGTTCTCGAGTGGCACTTCTGCCAGCAGTGCCGTGAGCAAGATATCTCAGGGATGCACCTTTACCATGTATCCAAAAAAAACAATTTTACGGAATCTACAATAATCAGTCGTAACTAACCGACTACTTTGCATTCAACATTGAAACATTACAGAAAACGTGCATAGGAGTCTGTCGGTTATGGATTTATTTATTTTTTGTTGATCAATTATATTTTTTAAATCAAAATCTTCCTTCGAGAGGTAAGTTTAATTCTTGAAGGGTTGAAAGAAAATCGCATGCTCTTCAAACGATTCTGCCATGCCCGCCTGCAGTAATGCACACGAAGACAATCCAGATAATGTGCTTAAGGGCCCTATCGAGCGGAAAGGGCTCTTTCGCGATGAATTCACAAATGGCTCTGCTTCAAAAGGCATAGAGATGACATCCCCCCCCCTTTCCACCTGCCGGGAGCCGGGCCATTGGCCACGACGCGGACCTTTGAAGGCAACTCGAGGCTGTGAAACCTGGGCCTGCGAAAGGGTCGGTTCGCCAATTCACACCAAAAAACGAGAAAACACGTGCGCAACATACTTATAGCACAAACCGCGCGAATATCGAACCAACTCGCCACCAGTTCACGCCGGTGTAGGACTTATATATTATTGTTGCCAAACAAAAAAAAACACCCCCACTAGTGGTTGTTGTTATAATAATCAGATTGCAGTGAAAGAGAAAGGGGGGGGGGGCTGGCGATGCAGCTGTGGCCCCCGTGGGTTTTTTTGTGAAGCCACGGCTGCTTGTTATCACGCTTCTCTGCCCTCAAGAGAGAGAGAGAAAAAAGAAGCCCTCCGGTTCAGTTGCTTCGCACAAACGGGGGTCTCGATGAACATTCAACGCTGTCGGTGAGTTTTGTTCTTCCCGACCTTAAACCATCGACCGTTGACTGTACCTCGCCACCTGCCACACTCCGCCAAGTCTGACCACCCCCCCACCAGCCCCCCCCCCCCACCCGTCGTGACAATCCAGTGATGTGAGCCAGGGCCAACGCTTCTTGGAGCTGGCTTCTAAACCTCTCCCACCCATCGTGAAACGTAACTACCCGGTCGCCCCCGTAGTGTTTGGCCAACGTCGCAGCGATGACTTACAGTGGACTCTCCACGCTCTCCGTTACCCCCCCACTACCCCACCCTGCTCAAGGATCCCACCACCAGAAATACCGGAGATTGGGCCGCATCGCCACCACCCGCAGATACATGATTTATGCGTACTGTATTTCTATTGCAACGGCGGTGTTTTCTCCTCCCACCAAACCCCCCTTCGATATAATCCACTCCTGCTGCTGCCTGCTGCATGCACCGTATCTGGATGCTTTGGCCGGCCCTGGCTAAGTTTCAGCCGCAGCGAGCAAGAGCAGCAGCTGCACAGTTGTGAACTTTATGCGGTGTCATGCAGTGGGATGTTCACGGTGAATTTGATGCGCAGGAGAAATTCCT
Organism: Entosphenus tridentatus; assembly: GCA_014621495.2. NCBI lineage: Eukaryota > Metazoa > Chordata > Hyperoartia > Petromyzontiformes > Petromyzontidae > Entosphenus > Entosphenus tridentatus. Next base: position 2,465,974 of record CM025617.2, on the reverse strand, counting down.
CCAGTCCGTGATGATATGCAGTTACCGACACCGCCGAAGCTATTGTGTGTGGGGTTATCCGCTATTTTTGGCTCTGCTGATCCATGGGGAAAACCTTTATTTTACAAACATTGCGATGCATTTGCTGCTCATATCCATATGAAAAATATATATAATTGGGGGGAAAAATAGGGCTGCCAATAGTTTTCGTGGACCCAATGGCTCCTGCGGATAATATGACTCGTGGGTAATAGGGGTAACGGGTGAGAGGAGTTTTCGTGCATAATCCAGCATGCAGACGTTCAAGGCGGCCACAGAACTTGGTTTCGTTAGGCCAGAAACACTTTACAATAACACACGCACGCCTCTGCGTTGCATCACCGTGCCGTCGTGAAGCGGAGGTGGCTAAGAGAGACAGATGCATGCTGAGCAGGGAGATGTAAAAGAGAAGGGAGCAGGACAAGGGTCAGGGTGGATTGGGGGAGGGAGTAGGGGAGAGCGAAGATGGAGAGAGGGAGAAGGACACGGCGGAAGCCAGGGTTCAGAGGGCAGACGCATGCACCGATAGCCACAGCATGGCAACTGGAACGTCTGCACTCGTGGGCTGGCCAGGGCATTGCATTGCTTTGTAAGTGACGCGGGTTGCCTCGACAACCCAGATATTGTGGGATGCTTGTCCTTTTAGAAGTGCCTCTACACACATACACACAAAAATTGGATTTTAATTACTGTAAATCCCCTTGCTGTAATACCGTGCATTTTTTTGTTATGGACTCACAATTGAAATTCTGCATAGCGAAATGAAGCGTTTGGGTATGGATGGGGTACAAAGGCAGCCGATCACTACCCACAACCTACCACTATCATCTGCCAACACCGCCAGCACCCTTCACGACCACTACCACCACCCACCACGACCACGATCATCACGAACACCATCACTACAACCACCACCACACACCATCAGCCACCCACCACAACTACCAATATAATGATTGCTACTACCACCACCATCACCAACAATATCAACAGCTGCCATGCACCACTAAGTGGTGTTAACATCACCACAGTGCTTGTGCCAGGCTAGATGCAGCTTGAGGCCACATGAGGAAGGCTTTCTGGCAGGAGGTCAAGGAACAGACCCCAGGTGTTACGGGTTAACCGACTGAGACGATTGACAGATGCACCATCTGTGCTCCCCACTGCGCCAAACTTGCCGCGCTTTAGCCACCCGGCACTCCGCTTGTTGTTGTGGGCATCGCTGTCACCATCACTCACACCACCACCACTATCATCACCAACACCACAATCACCTCCACCACCACAGGCTGCAGGGTGAGGTCCGCAGTCAGAACTATGCATCATCCCCGCCCCCGTAGCTTAGCCATTCTTTCGTCCAATAACTCACTCTTGGTTCATGCGCAGCTCTGCACCTTCAAATTAGTTACGTCGAAGCTAGTGAATCATCTGGGCTGTGCGAGCTGACCTTCGAAGGCAGCAACTAAAAAAAAACCTCTCGGCTAAATCAGTCAAAGGTCCCTAGACGGAGGAATGTTTTTTTCCGATAGGAGTGGTCGCGTGTGTTTTTTTGGGTGGGTGGGTGGGTAAAACATTTTTTTCCCGTGGATGTAGGCAAAAACTGCTGGTCCGGTTAGGTGCAAATGAAGAAAATAATAGCAGGGTATGCCTTTACAAGGTGTAGCTAAAGTCTTTTTTGTTTACCAGGCACACGTTTGAGTTGGACGGATTTAGTTCAGTTTTGTTGCACTGGTCTTGTGGGAGCACGAAGGTTTACAAATCAAGAATTCCGCCCTTATTGATCCCAACGGTTAGAGGGGACTTCAACTGCTTGTTACTGACTGGCCCCTCGGTTCTTGGAGGCCCTATAGGCACTTCTGTTTCGTAGGCCTGTAGTGATAACTTTCTCCAGTTGGTGCTGCTGCTGCTGCTGCCCCATGTCACTACTACCGCTGTTGTCACTCCGCTTGGTTCACGCGACGAACTTCGCCCAGCCGCTGGACAGATGTCGTTCCTGACACGTTCATTATTTAGTCTGTGCCCTAATTCGATGCGAGCGCGCTGTGTGCCGCAGATAAGCAGATTTAATTTGAAATACTGTTCCCATCTTTGCTGTATACATATATTTATTCAAGAAGATATTTTGGTGAAATTTTTTTTTCATACAATCGAAAAAACTTGTTAATATTTTTTGTCCGTAGGCCATTTCTTTTCGTGGGCCCGAGGCACAGTACATGCTTTGCCAATTAGATTATACGGCCCTTGCCTCTCGGCCTGGATAATGGTGCTATTGAACACCACAGGGATAAAAAAAGACAACCGCGTGCCACCTTTGCTCCGTGTGATCTTGCCATGCCCCCGGAATACTCCGTTTCACTAGCAGGTACACCTCAGCAAAAAATCTCTCATAGCCTGTGAACGAAAATGGGTTGGTTGGTACAACTTGGGGTGGCGATTGCTGCCAGCATCCATCATAGGCAGTGCCATTCCTCGCCAGTACACACCATCGGTTAGAATGTTTAGTGTACATACTGTCTGTTTTATCGACGCCTTACATATTTTTATATATTCTTTAGCTTTTTTAACTTACAATTATTGAAAAAAAAATGTCACCGTCGATCGAGCAAACTATAACACCCTTAAAAATAACAGATCTCGAAAAAAAACCTATCAACGGGACACATTTGCGATCGAGAGATTACATTCTCCAAAAACAAATCACTGTTAGCATTCGCCGCCCTGGTTGTTACTGATAAAACCGTCTTAAGAGCCGATGACTCAAGGGCTCTCTCAGTCAGCCCGAGATGTTCCTGCACTTGCAGCACCACATTCAAATGGCACCACGACACCAACGCTCATTCCACGTCGCACGAGCACAACACACGCACCCGTGAGCACGTGTCACGGCTATCGCTGCATATCCTTTGACGTAAATATAGACCGTTTCACCATACCTCATCAGACGAGCCTGGTAGGTATTTATAGCCAGCTACTTTTGGCTTATTGCAGGCATAAGGATGTGAGGATATATGAGAAGTGGCCCAGACAACACGTCATGTGGTGGAGGCTCGACAGGGAGGCGGCATGGGTTTGGTGTTAATTTGCACAGCAGAGGCAGCAGCAGCAGCAATGATATCAACAACAACTTCCACACCACGACGCGTGCGAGCCGCCTGGCCTCCTCCTTAGCAAGCCGTGGAGTATTTTCCGGAGTGTGGACCGCAGCGGCCTCGCAAGCAATCGGCAGGATCTCGCTTGACATTCAGTGCTGTCGGTGGGTGTTGCGCGTGCCTGCCTCGAACACATGACCCAGGGAGCACTGAATGCACACCGTGATCCGAGAGAGACATCCCAGCCTCGTCCAAACGCCAACAACGACCCTCGACTTCAGCGAACGTGGACCAGACATCTGGTGAAAATAAAGGACCCCCCCTGGTAGCCCCCTCCAATTACCCTGTGGCAAGACGAGATGAATGGCAAAGTCCACTTGAAGTCAATCACCTTGTATTGGCTAGAGCAGGGGCGGTATTTAATCACGGTTAATTACACGCAAAGTTCATTGTCGTCAGTGTTGCTGTTTGTGCCATTTTTTTCGTGTGTCTGTGACATTCGGGTTACTGGCTTATCAGACGAGTTGCATGTAATTAAGTTGCTCAGCTTAATTACACATAATGAGTTTGCCTTTAAGGTGATTAATAGTACGCACTTCTTGTTTGCGTTGTTGTGCAGTAAACATGTTTAGCTAGCGTGTTACGTTTGCAAAATGTAGCAAGGTGTGTACCGCGCTATAATATACAATGGACTGTGCTGATGTAAAATGGAATAATGGACGCAAATAAAATGTTAAAGCCAATCAAATGTAATCCTGCGTAATGTTGTTTCTTATTCATGTATGTAAATTCGCGGCCAACTGGTGAAAAATAGGGCTCAGATTTGGCTGTGATTTAAAATACCACACCTTAAAATCTAGTTAAATTGGTGTTCACGTACATGTATTTTTTTGTAAATATAGCTTATCCTTTGCAAAGACTTCTTTGTAAGTATATGCACTAAAATGTGTACGATGACTGCAGTGACAAGATATTTAACCTTGGATTCACGCCTGTAAGTTTGCTGGTGATCGTTGGTTAATAATAGTTGGAGGGAAGAGGTTGAGATTGCTGTTCAAATGCTGCCTTGTTAAGAGTTACAAATGAGAGCCCGTGTTATCAAGATCGTGCCCCGTCATATAATCGCCAGCTGTCACCCTTAATAACAGACACTGACCTGTTTGGCCCCCAACCACCAAGACCTTCGGAGGGGAGGGGGGGGGTAACTTACACACGAGAGAGACCGAGCCACATTCGCTGCGGTGTATTTATTGAAAAACAACGAGAGCAGCGCTTGTGGTGTTGCTTCGGCGTGTCACCTTTCAATTGTGCCCGCTGCAACAAAAAAATAGACGAGACTGAAATAAAACACACGTGGAAGACAACAGCAATTATGAATAAAATTTAAATGTAGTTTTACCAAGTAAACGGTCGACCTTTGCAAGAAAGAATCCTTCAAAATATAAAATGCGTAAAGCCAAATAAAAGCCTGCTCATTAAGATAATATATAATTATCCATTAAATAATTGAACACTTTGAATCTCCATTTGTATTTTTATTCCAGATCGCATTTGCACCGAGGATCATGTTTAAATTGGTTCCCACTGGGTTTAAGGGACATTCTGAATTTTTTTTACAATCTTATTAATATACTCTGTGTGTTTTTAGCGCAGCAGGGGCACGTGTCGCTAGCGATTGCCGTCCTCTCAGAGGGGATGTTTAAAGAGCTACATTTCATTGTGCCTGTCTGCTCAACAATACATCTCTTGGACAAAGGGATTTTCGCAACAAATGTAGTGGTCATGCTGCCCTCTAGTGGCAGAGTCGAGTGAGAACATGAAACTTCCAATCCATATACTGGGATTACCTCGAATTTTACGGACGAATTTTCGACTTACGAAATTTCAGAGATACGTATTTTCAATTGCCTGTTCAGATCGAGAGTCGTAAGTTCAACCGCCGAGCAATAGATGACGGTGGTAGCATTTACATCTGCAGAACATGAAGAACCAGTGGCATCTACGCCTACAGTAGATTATACAACGTTAAAAGTCACTCCCCGTGTTTAGTGTACATGCCGTGCAACATGTTTGGAATCGACGGGAATAAAGTTGGACTTACGAACAAATCGACTTACGAACAGATCTCTGGAACTGTCTCGTTCGTAAGTCGAGGAGTCTCCTCTAACAACGATCGAATGGCAAAACAATCTCAATGTACATTGAAATTAAATATGTCAAGCGTCTCAAACGGGGCGTATGCATTCTTGGTTGAAAGAAAAGGGTTTCATGGGTACATAAAGGATTTATACAAAGTACGAAAAAACGCGTTAAAGTTACAAGGACCGTTGATTTCATCACGCACTCATCATTTTACAGCTCGGTCCATAATGAAAGCAACATAATCCTAATTGCTGCGCCAATTATAAACCTGAGTGCAATAGATGACGACTTGCAAATTGAAAAGAGAAGCATTGCTTGGTCATCATTTTTTCTGGCACTGTTATTTATTTTAAGTAGCTTTTATTGCCAATTAGTGCCTTTAGTTTTGGTGGCGTTTTTCATGAGCATGCAGTAGGTTTATGTCAGTATTTTTCGACACGTGTTAATGTTGTTGGATGAATCAATGTAAGGTTGTTATGCTAATGATAAACATTAAAACATGTTTTGTGTGTGCAAATAAAAAAATATAGTACGTAGTTTAAGTAGACATTCGCGATCACATCCACACACCACAACCAAATCAATTTGGCTTTTGTGTACCAACAGGTACAAAGATAAATATGACATGTAATTATAACAATTAAATTTCTGCTTACACACTTAAAACGGATAATTAAATGTTGTAGATGTGGTTTTATTTACATATATACTGGCAAGTGATATCTCAACTGGCCCTGGCCATGCATCCCCTCTTCACTAACCAGCATTGATCAGGGTGGTGATTTTTAAATCCTTTATATTAAGTTCACTTGCTTGCTTGCGTGCTTGCTGGCTTGCGCACTTACGACCGTGCAAATATTTCGGTCGTTTTTTAACCCACTTCCCGTGATCCAATCGAGCTGACATTTTGCACACAGACTCGTTGTGCGTGACAACTTATTTTCGTGAATTTTTTTTTCCAAAATTTTACACTTTTTAGGCAATTTAATTACCAATTGCTTAATGGTGGCAGCCAATCATCTGAGCCATAGGTGGCAGCCATCTCAAGCCAGAGGACGAGAGGACTCTAGCAGCCACGCATATAAAGGATTTATAGTGAAAAACTTTGTTTTTACGGGTTAATTTTTTATGTGTGTGCCATGTGCTATGAATAAATGGGTCATTGCCTGAAACATCACCTAAATATATTGTGTATATTTTCATCATCATCATCACGATTCATGGGCAAATAGCCCTTAGGTGTCCACTGCAAATGTCATTTGTTTGCACTTTCCTCTGTCTTGTGCCAATATGCTCAAGAAGTAGTGCCAAATCCTTATGGTAAACAATCTCTTATGTTGCCGTCAAGCTATTATTAGGTCTTCTTCTCTTTCCATTTTTCTGAACAACACACGTTTAATATTCCTGTTGTTCTTGTTGTCCATCCTACATATGTGTCCAACTAGTGCCAGTTTCCTTCTCATCACTGTCTGCATCATCAGGTCTTCTATATGCAACCTTTTTCTTAAACGTTGGTCACTCTGTGGGTCCAGTTTAGGCGCAATATCCGTCTGCAGCAATACATTTAGAATGCCAATATCGTATCTTGTTCTCAAGGCTGTGTAATTGACGAATTTGACAAGCGTGGTGAAGCATGGTCAAACAGGTGCAACATGGCGTAGGGGAAGCCTTCATCTAGCAGTGGATAGACACGAGTTGCAATTAATTATTTTGGTTACCAAACACGAGACGCAAAATTGAAATATGCATCAGCAGTTGTGCATTTGCATAATGCATCTTGGCAAGTTATATATATTTTTTGACATATCCACTCCAGACAGCTCTGACAAGGTTTGCTACCCAAAGGCTATACGGAAAGAGCTTACACGTTGTGAAAAGGGTAAAGTTATTCCCGTGGATTGAATAAATGAAGGGCTGTTGCCAATGGACTTGCATGTGTGGACCAGTAAAGCAATGTGAATTCAGAAAAAATGCCCCAGTAAACTTGCAATATTGGGCCAACGTGCCATGGTTACTGGGAAAAGATTGGCCCATTTTGGGCCCATTTTTGAGACAATTATAGCCAACATTTCCCATTGCCAATACCATGCTTGATCTTATTTCCAATACTAGAATCAACAGCAATACTCATCCACTGCTGGATAAAGACCACTCCAAGCCGTCCCCATTCCTCACGATCGGGCAATGTAATAAATATAATCCACCAAGGACATTCACAGGGGCCGATTCATAGCTCATGCCAATTCTCATTTATTCCACTAAGTTACGGAGTTTCGCAACAACAGCAATTCTCACATGAACCGTTTAAAAGTTTTGTATATCCCATTAAATGGGTGAAAACATCCACATCATTTAACTTAAATGAGTGGAGTGAATTATCATAGAATGTTACGATACACTTTCAAATTCTCCGGTATCTCTCCAGGGCGGTCCAGATGTCTTGTGACCCCAAATTAATTGACCCCCTAAGGTTTTTTCCATTGCATATTTGCCTTCCTTAAAAAAATATTACATTTTAGATAATTAAAGGTCACAAGACATCTGGACCACCCTGTAGATCGTGCATCTTGCATCTGGTAGTCATCAAAAAGTTTGAATATAGCAAATTTTATTATTAAACGAGGCGATAAAAATGCTGTGTCCCGTTCAGTAAAACACAACGTGCCACATCATCGGTAAATGTGAACAAAAACAACGCTGACGTTACTATATTATGCGCCGCCATCTTCGTAAACACATCCCCGTCGCCATCTTGGTACATACATCCCGCCGCCATATTGGTACACACATCCCCGCCGCCATCTTGGTACACACATCCCCCGCCGCCATCTTGGTACACAAATCCCCGCAGCCATCTTGGTACACACATATCCCCGCCGCCATCTTGGTACACACATATCCCCGCCGCCATCTTGGTGCCACCAAAACCCTGCAGGACGATCCTCGGGTAAAGGGTGCGAATAATTTTCCAACGCCTTAAAAAAAAATAGTTTAAACGTGCGCGATTACAAACGTTCGTATAAACAAACTATAAACATTTGAATATATACACACGTTAAATGGGCACACAAAATAAATAAAGAACCACCCTCGCATCTAATTAACCCTTGACACGGAAGCGCCGTCGGTGTGAACGTCACCGGGTGCTGTGGCGATGGCGTCCGTGCAAGTGCAAGTGCCGCCCGTCGGAGGCTTCAACTTCGACAACTGCAAGAGGTGAGGATGCCGTCCCTACTCTCACTCAAGCGTGCCCGCAGGAGGGACAGAACCCCCGCGAGGTTGTTGCAAGGTGGCTATAGATTCCACTACCAAAACCCGCCGCCCTTGGGAGTCAGAAGCCGGGAGAGAGAGAGATGCGGGGGATGACTGCGCATGGTGAATATTGAGGCCTGGCTGCTTAGGCCGCAGTCGTTTTGTGTGCGTTTGAGTGTCGTTTGCCGAGTTGGTTTCTGTGGCTTTTGTTGAGTTTGTGCCTTGTCGTTATTGAAGCAGTGGTGTAGGGGATGTGGTTGTGTTATTTGTGTGTGTTACCGCGCGGGGCTGTCTGCATGAGTGAATGGGCGATTGTTGTGTGGACGGGAGAGGCATTGGGTGCCGGAGAAAGGCACAGATTTAATCAATCATACTTGTCAACCCATACGATTTACCCGTGTTCTTGTACATGCAAATTTAGTTTCCAGGTCCATACGGCAGACAGCCGTTTAAATATGGACAAATGTGGGTTTTTTTTGGTCGATTTGTTTGTGTTTCTCCATTGTGATGGGACTTTGTCGGATGAACGTTGAGATTTGTAAGGGCGCGGAGTGACCAATAAGGTCTGAATTGGTCTGTGTAATAAGGTAGGAGGGCACTGATAAGGGGTTGACAGGTATGATACATTAACATTTTAGATTTACGAGACACGCAGACACGTGAGAGAGACCCAAAGAGAGGCAAACACAAAGAGACGCTGATCCATACACGGGTAGACATAGCCATAGTGAAGGCAAGAGATTGCATAGAGAGACAGAATCACAAAAGAAGGGACATTTTTGCCAGTATCAAAGTGTGAAAAATATGAATAGATTTTACTCTTTCTGGCAATAAAACAAGTGTTTAGATTCGATTCGAAGCTTTTGTGACTTTGGTTCTTTCGGTAAAGTCACGTAGAAAATACAATAATAGAATACGACGTTTCGATTGTAACACAAGCAACCATCATCAGGTGTGTGTCTCTCTCTGCATGTGTGTCTGCCTATGTTCCGTGTCTGATCATTCATTCTTACCTCATGATGGTTGGCTTTACCGAAAGAACCAAAGAGTAAGTGTTTAGATGTTCAAACACCAATCGGTTTCAAAGACGATGCGAATATTGGCAGAGCATGTTTGTTTTCATGTTCTCACCACAGTACGTACGTGTGGTTAATGCAGACTTGATTCCTTGCAAACGATCTCCATTTGGTGTTTGAGCACATTAACACCTATTTTAAACTGCATTTACGTCGCCAAATGTGACCACATCTGACAAAACCTTAACCCTGTCAACACCTGTGTTACGCTGTTGTTATTCGAGTTAATTTTGCTACACCGTACCTCGCGTTTAAGTTGGGTTTAATCTTGCATCCCTTTCATCCAGGAATGCTTTCCTCGAGTTGGAGTTTGCCAAGCAAGGTGTCCCACCGCCAAAGGCGAGAAAGACCGGCACCACCATCGCTGGCATCATCTTTAAGGTAAAAGCTGAGAGTACTACGGGGTGATATCTGGTTCATCTTCTCGGGAATTTAAAAGACACGAATTTCAGTTTTTGATGGGATGTACTTTTCGGTTTAATGGTTGGCAATTTTAACGATGATGGCAACAATGTACAGTATGTGGTTATGTAAAAATTAAAGATCTCGACCATTATTGGCCTGTAGATAATTGCATTAATTGTATTGTAATAAAAATGTTGTATTTAACGTAGGATGGGGTTGTTCTCGGAGCTGACACTCGTGCAACCGAAGACACCATTGTTGCCGACAAAAACTGCGAGAAGATCCACTACTTGGCACCAAACATGTAGTAAGTATCGCTCGTCTGCAAGTGATCAAATGTAGCTTGTACGTTATCATTTCCACGCTACCAGATTTCCAGCATGGGGCACAGCGCCCGATAATCAAACATTTTGGCTTCATTTGGGCTGTTGTTTACAAAATGTTCTTACACAACAGACTAGTTTGACGCGCAAATTTCACTAAACTCAACGAACTAGTCGTGTGTGTTTTTAAATAAAGGCAGGAGTGCAATTTTAAATACCTGCTGTTTGTTACCACCACCACCAGCTGCTGTGGGGCAGGCACCGCTGCTGACACCGAGATGACAACGCAGCTCATCTCGTCCAACCTGGAGCTGCACTCGCTCTCCACGGGGCGGCAGGGACGTGTCGTCACCGCCAACCGCATGCTCAAGCAGATGCTGTTCCGGTGAGCATGGTAGCAAGATGTTAACTACCTCGCCTGCTATGCAGGAGGCGTGGGTTCGATCCCAACCCTGACACCTGTAGATTTGGAGTTTGCATGTCTCTCTCCCCCTGGTCGCGTGGATTTTTCTCCAGGTTCTACGGTTTTTCCTTCCACATTTAGAAACGTGCATTTCGAGTATTTGGCTGCTATAAATCTCCACGTGATAATCCATTTTGTTGAGCTATCATTTGTGGCCAAGTCACTTCTGCAAAAGAGCTACATAGCTCTTGTGGGCCTTACCTGGTAATATACAAAGTTTAGTTTTAGTTTAGAGCCATTGACTTTAAGGGTAGAGTTACCACGATATTGCAACACTACGATAAATCCCCACTCCCCAATGGATAACTGGGTTACGTGTTCTGAAAAGACTTCTGGAGATCCACCCACGTGCAGTGAAATGTCAGACATGCGAAGAGCATGCAGTTACAACTTGATAACACATTGGAGAGCAGGATAACAAAATGACCTATGCAGTTGTATTACCTCAACAATGTCATATAATATAAGAACCACAATCTGTCATGTTTTGAAAAATATTATTTTTTAGAGGTCTGTTTTACTGACGAAAGATTTAAGTCATGGAAAAAATAATGGAAGTTCTCATATATTTGCCATTAAACACTCAATATAAGCCGTAGACTATTGTAGACGTTTATTTAATTATTTAGGTTATAGTTGACAGCGCGTGCATTATAAGTAAAATATTTGATAAAGTTGCAATCATTCAATGATTTTGTGGAGGGGACTGCAGTTGAATAAGTTTTAAGTAATGTTTTCATACTGGAAGTAAAGGAAAGCACAGAACAATACACTCAACATTCAAAATATAATTATAACTTGTAGAAAACTGATATTGCAGTAATGATTACCCTAGCTTTTAGGTTAATTCATTAGCATGTCCTGGTACTAATACATGTTTGTTGAACTTCTTTTGCACCGTACGTAGCCAACTGCTAATCAGAGGTGCAAAATGGTTCTGATGGTGGGAGGCATGAATCGGTAATTAATTTGTGTGCACAGGTACCAGGGTCATATCGGTGCTTCGCTGGTGCTGGGTGGAGTGGACATCACCGGCCCTCAGCTGTACAGCATCCACCCGCACGGCTCCACAGACAAGCTACCCTACGTGACGATGGGTAAATGCTCGTCGTGTACCAATGAGTCCATTAATATAGTTAGCGTTGATCACGAATAATAGTAATAATGTCTGATCTATAACGCGGACAAAGTCGTGCAATGAGTCGCTAACGTAAGTCAGGCGCGGATACATTCATTGGATCACTTGTGTTCAAATTAAACATAAACTAGACGGAACAAATTATGCACACGAGATGGTTAAAATGAGATAAACGGATTCTGGAATCAAATCACACCCTCGACACAGCACCTGATAATCCCACACTTCATTGAATTGCTGCGGGGGTGAAATTTTACATGGCCAGTAAGCACTGCTCCACCCACTTGTACACTTGTATCGTTCACTGCCGTGGTGAAGTGTGTCTGGTGGGTGGAGAGTTTAAGGGACAGACACAGGGACTCCTGGCTGCAGTAGATGTAATTTACTCTGTGGAGTTGTGGATGGGGTGTTGTCAGGGGACCTCTGTTTGACGTTGGTGGGTGGATGTTGTGCACCGTCTGATCGTGGATTACAATATTCTTAAGACCGTATTCTCGTAGTTAAAATAATAGGTCTTTATACATTTTTTGACCAAAATGAAATTACATTTGAACGTGTATTTCTTAACTATGAATGCAAATTTTGTTTTCCTTTCACAGGATCTGGATCCTTGGCTGCTATGGCTGTTTTTGAGGATCGATTCAAGCCCAATATGGAGGTTTGAAATCAAAGCATAAACTGCATCATGTAATGTTGGCTCCATGTAAATATATTTTATTTGGGCTGATCATTGTTATCTATCACAATCTTATTATTTATACCACACCTCCCATTCTGTACACCTGAGCTCCAGAACAAAGTTAAATTTCGATTTAATTTTCGATTTAAAGCTTTGACTGCCGGGATTCATCATAATTTGAGCTCTTTACTGAGAAAGTAACTTCAAACCTATTACCATTTTTTTAAATATATATAATATACAGAATTAGACAACATTTTAGAAGTGCTTGAGACCACTCTTGTCCACTGCATTTGAGTTACTCATGCACAATCTGAAAATGTCTTTAACTTAGTTTTAAATTAATACACAGGTGCATCAATGTTTTCCTGGTAAACTGTTTCACAACTTTGGTGCCAAAATACTATTTGTCGTGCGGTAATTCTTAATTGTTCCCCACCAGTGTTATAATAAAAGCTCCACTATATAACAAGTGTCGTCCTCCCTACAGGAGGAGGAAGCCAAGAAATTGGTGAGGGATGCCATTGCTGCTGGGATCTTCAATGACTTGGGCTCTGGCAGCAACATTGACCTGTGTGTGATCACAAAGGAGAAGGTGGACTACCTGAGACCCTATGAGGTGGCCAACAAGAAGGGAGTCCGGTGAGCACTGCATTTGCTTGTTGGTAACTTAAGTGCAGGTGCCTCAGGTTGTTGTCAGTAGTTTTTTTTAATCACAATTGCGCACTAAATGAACTATTAAAAAAACTGATTGGTTTACCAACCCGCACTGACCAGCGTGGTGAAGTTATGGTAAAAACCCCATCATTGACATGGTGTGGTGAGGCCTTCATGAAGAGTGGCTTAATAAAGGGCTGTCAAGTGTTTTTATGTATATATTTCATGTAACTATTAGAATGCGTTGTGCGGTTTGAATATTCTCGCATGCCAATCGGTTCGACCGTTAATAACATTAATCTGGATTTGATTACCGATTTCGTGACTTTTGGAATTGACTAATCAATTCCGTGATCGGATCTCAAAAAATATCAATACACAGCCTTAGTTTTGACTCTACTCTAATTCGTAATGTTGTTCCCGCAGGCAAAACAGTTACCGCTACAAGCGCGGCACAACAGCAGTGATCTCGGAGAAAATCACCCCCATCAAGTTTGATGTGGTGGAGGAAGTGGTTCAGACCATGGATACCTCTTAATGCTCATGCCAGCTGAGAAGATAGCAACAAGAAACTGTTTTTTCATGCGATTCTATGCCCAATTGAGCGTTGTTCATTTTTATGTTTGAGCTTATTTACCAAGGAGAGGACACAATCTAAATTGGCGGTGACGCTACGTAAATCACTGATGTCCTGACTGAAGTAATATTTTCCGTAATCAATGGGGGTGTATGTAAAATGGGCCTACAGTGAGCAACATCACCACCTATGCATGGCTCACGACTGTGCATTACAGCTTACCACACCTTGCAATAGCACTTCATCTGACCATAGCAACTATAACAGTTGCACACTGTAGGTTTTTTTTAGTATGGGGCATCCAGTTTGGCTGTTGTAGCTTGGACTACTTGTCTAAAATGTTAGTTTTGAAGCTCAAATAAAAATTACTCAACAGAATTGCATGTGTTGTATTTGCAGGAGTGGGAATGTGCTTCTGGTGAAATTGACTTTTTTCTTTTGAATGCTATTTCCAATTAGAATTTAAGCTAGGCTTACATGTTCCATTACAACGGGGTTACACTTAAATAAATGTCTTTGTTTTGTAAAGGTCTGTATAGTCGTTTTTGTCACCAATTTAAATTGCTTAACACAATTTAACACTTCACAATACATTTCCGAATGGCATTTTTCTATATTTATTTCAAACGACCTTATGTCTTAACTAAAGACGAACACTGAAATGCATGACAAAAGTACAGAAATGAGGTATACACATTTCAGTCTAAATCATAGGCGATGCTGTGAGTGCACCAAGACAAACTACTCAACAAGATGCCTAGTCAAGCATGCTTTTGTATTAAGTGTAGCCATTGTGGCACAGCAGTTGTCATTAAATTGATGTTGCAGTGTGTAAGGAAAACTTTATTATATAGAAGAGTTTAAAACAATGTAAGGCACAAACAGTTGAGGCATGCCAAGCAAGATGCAACATTTAACTTGTATAAACACTTAAAAGCTGAAGTTAATCATCCCAAATGCCACTTAATATTAATTTACATGGGCATTTAAAAAAATTATTTTATTTTGTAACTTTTGCAAACAATATTTTGAGGATGCTGTTAAAACTTAATTGTGTAAATTAAATGAATATTGAGTTTAAATGCTCTTCCCCACCCTGCCCATTTTTGCACCATCTACATTTTTATACATCCCCAGACTTTATAACCAGGCTTTTTGTTAGTTTAGTAGCTGTATCCAACATTTTATTTGGTGTTTTCAGGAGGCAAATACTCTACTAAAATGCCTTAAATTAAAACTACACAGGGACAACAACTTGGCAAATTTCATGTGGTAACCAAACCTATGAATTCGGTCTGTATAAACTCAGACATGTCAATATAGTCCATGAGCCAGAGCAGAAATCGGTACCACTCGTGGTCAAAAAAACTTTAGTCGTACCCATGTATGAATACACCTAATAACAGTCATTTGGTAATCCACTAATTTCAGATGGTTATCACAATCCGCTTTTTATTGGCCACAGAAATTGGAACCACAAGTTACATGCGTGGTTCTGACAAGTGGCCTTATGGATGAATGTATTCAGTCTACTACCAGGTCTGCAGGCATGAATGCAGTCGAAGTTGGATATCAGCACACTGCTTGGGAGCAAGTCCACTCATGCAACGTTCTTGTATCGGCTGTTTCCTTAAAATTTCCCACCACAAGTAAAATGCAAGAATGTGTTGTAAATATAGTGTGCTTATATCTAAACTTACCTACCATCCGTCACTAACATAAAAACAATCCCTACTATCCTTATTACGTGGCAGAATTGTTTTATATACAGTCCTTGCTAATAGGGTTACAAATACAAATGATACAGGGTGGACAATTTATCAAGACATTAAAATATTCCATAATACAAAGACTTGTATAGTTAACACCATTCTGCGCGAAGTGTTGAAAATTTACAAAGTCAAAACGCACTTCACAGGTTAAAACGACCTGAGAATGTAATTATCTTTTAAAATACCGATATTCTATACCAGACCTGCACGATTAAATTGGAAACTCCCCACACTTTCGCTTATAAGGGATGGCCTTGGCACACGTTGCCTCTGTGCCGCCTGTCGGTGAACGATGATTTATAAACGGTGAGCAAACTTGTTCCCCTGTGTGAGTCGGCACCGTCTGCCAATGATGGGAGTGGCACTGTCGTTCTAGAAAGCTGGGCTCTGCCATCTGATGTTGCTTCCTCGTTCGTGTTGCGCATGCATGCCACGCAAACAAAAATGAAGGTCCTCGTCGAAAGTGCAGACGCTCAGAAGTGTTCTATGCCACGTATCCGTCGTGCGAGCTGCATGTCGCGTGGGAAGAGTGTCACCCGCTTGCCGTGGATGGTGCACAGGTTGGAGTCTTCAAACAGCTTCACGAGGAATGCCTCTGTGGCCTTGATGAGTGGGCAAGGCAGATGTGAAAAGGGAGACAAAATTACTGTGAGCGGCACAGCTCAAATGCGAGGTTTGTAACATTACTCAGGAAAGCCTCGATGAGCTGAGACTTTTTTCAGGAGGGTTCCTGCAGGAGAATATTTGGTCAATACCATTTCATTATAGAGTACTTGACCTCATGTGGGAGGAAACCAGTGCTCAAAGAAAACATACAAGGGAGTGACAGTTGCCATCTGATCACACTGCAACACCGTTCCTACAACACCTGGAAAGCCTTGATAGTCACCTATCCAAGTACTAACGAGGCTCCATCCCTCACAACTTGAGATCTAATGGGATCAGCTGCATTTAGGGTGATTTAGCCACAGGCCCCTTTATGGTAGAGGCTGACCGAAACTGAATTTCTGTTTTCGGCCAAAACCGAAACCAGTCCGAAAGTAAAAAAATACACTTTCGGCCGAAACCGAAAATTTAACTACACTTTTGACCGAGACAGAAAGGTATATAACCCAAGTTACCGAACACAAGATTTATTAAATATGTCATGATGCAAGGCTACTTTAATTAAAAATAAATCTAGAACTAATCATTCAGAGCCTGCAGTAAGAGTTGCTAAATATCAAATCTTTAGGTGTTACTTAGTAATTATATCCAAACAAACGAATGTTGTAGTAAAGAAACAACATAATAATAGGTGTCAGTTTTGTTGCCAGATAAAAGGGTAAAAAACCAATTATCATATTTTGATACTGGCAAATGAGGTTCCAATGGTGAAAGAAACAACAGTTTTTCCGCATTCAGCCAGACAGGCTGCCGTCTGTTGACCGGTCATATATACATTAGCAGACCATGGTTGCGGCTGTAACCTCGCTCCCAAGCTGCTGCTGCTGACGTGTGTGTGTTTGCAGCCTATCGCATAGGATTGCCTCGCGCCGACTGACCGGCCGATAGGCAGTGATAGACGTAGCACTAGCGTTATATTAAAAAAATAGATCTTCGGTTGACGACCCAAAGTCAATATCAGTTTCGGCCGAAACCAGACCGAAAGTTAAAAATTTATTTTCGGCCGAAATCGAAAGTATGCCGAAAGAGGCCATTTGCCAACTTTCGGTCGGCCTCTACTTTATGGGTTTGTATTTTGTTAGATCGTGTGTATTATAAACCTTACAGCAGTGACTGGCAGGAGAGCCCCACTCAAATATGTTTGAAAAAGTTAAATATATCAACATGATGTGTATGTAAGATGATACAGGATAAGTCACTTACCTCCTGCAGAGCCAATAATGCAAACGATTGCCAATTCAACGGATGCACCGTAAGACGACTAGTCAGCTCCCTCACCTGCGCACAATGCACGTAACACAAAGCACAACGGCCAGACAACTCCATAATTTAAATCCAGAATGTAGCTGTAAAGATGTAACAAAATAGCAGTTAATTTAACGTGGAAATCTGCAGCTATAAAAGTTGAGGCCCAACTTGTTCCAGGTCTAGCCCTCCCGTGTTCACAATTCCCACAATTTGTTTTAAATGCTATTAAGTGGTGTCTTGGTGTAGAGGTTAGCACATTGAGCTATACATCTGGCAAGTTTAGCTCGGTTAATGGCAGCAGTAAATGTCAGTGGCAAGTAATATCTGAAATGGTTCTGCCCCCCAACCAACTTCACTAACCTGCAATGACCAGCGTGGTGGTGTATGGTCAAACAACCTCCATGACTGGCATGGAGATGGGAGGCGTTCATTCAGCAGCCAAATGACAAAGGTATGTAAATTATTACTTAAGTGCTATAAATTACCAACAGTTTATATATTGCTATAGGGCATCCATTCTCCTTGGTTGTGTTGAAAAGAAGACTGGAGCTGGGTTTGTAATCCTGGTGAAAGGAAATGATGCAGGCAAAAGTCGTCTGTCTCAGGTCAAGATTCACATGCTTTCAGAGGACAGGATTCTGCTTTTGAGGACAAGATAAATTACCCATATTGATCCCATTCCATTCGTAGATGCGTAACGAACCAGACGTGAAAATGGAAGCTTGCGGAGGAGCAGGTCTGTGGATTTTTGATACTTGCGGATCTCGAGTAGTGCCCTGGTGCCTGGCCGATAACGATGCTTCCTTTTCGTTGGAGAGCGTTCTACACAGCCAAACAATTCAACCACATATCTGGAGTCCAATGTATTTGCACACACCCGCACTGCTTTAAATGCATCAGACGAGTATACACAGCACAAATCTTGCCAAAGTTGGGGTGATGCACCTAGTTCTTACCTCACCGTACTGGATCGGTTTCAACTTAAAGCAGTCGGGTTGATTGATCCAGCACTCCGTGATTCGGTCCAGCCATTTGCTCACAGGCAGTCAGTCACCTACTCTTCTATCGTTTCTACCATGGTTACAATTCGTATTAGCTTCACTCATTACAGTATTTTCTCCACCCATACTGAGGACTCGGTCAACTAAACGGACTGTTTCGTCTCATCAACACAAAGTTCAACTTCCGCAATGCAGGTCAAGATAATTCTCTTTCTGCTTGCATCACACTGCTCCCCACTTTGGAATTCCCTCCCATAATTTATTTTCCTAAATTCTTACAACATTGCTCATTTCAAGAAACACATCAAATATTTTCTATTAGACCTTCCATAGTAATGTTTGTTTACTGACCTGACCCTTTGAGCCTGTGCTCACCAACTGTGATAAAAAAAAACACATGTGATGAGTAAAACCATATCTCTCCTTTAAGCATAATTAATCCAATAACTGAATGCGGTGGTGGTCACCAGACCCATACATATATTGCACCACAAAGCAGCAAGTCGTCATACGCAATCCCTTATCTCCAAAGAAAAACAAGCACATCTTGGCCAGACTATTGACCTGGCGATTCCTTATAAGGGATCCTTAAGGGTGGCCCAAGTTCCCCAAATGAACAGCCGTGGTCCTCATTTATAATCAGCTAAACACAGTGGTCAATACATTGCCCTATAAATCTGGGGACCTGAGTTGAATTCCGGGCCGTGAATTAGACCGGCGGTAAATTTTGAGCATAGCGTGAAGTATGGTAAAAAAAATCAATCATCACTGACACAATACGGGGAGACCTTCATCCAGCAGTGGATTGACCACCAATTGTGCATTACTAATATTACGATCTCATCGAAAAATCAGCAGAGCATGTCCCAATTCAGGTCATTTTCTGCTGTGGCTGTTATCGGTGTCACCGCACCTCGCCAGTACATCCTTCTGCCGGATCCAGAAGCAAGTGCAGACACCCGACCTCCAATAAATACGATTACTGTATTCATAGTAGTCTGGCACTCACGAATATAGCGACCACATAGACCTACCGCCGTACGCTCTCAACAGATCTCGAAAGCTAAGCAGTCTCGAGCCTGGCGAGCACTTTGATAGGTGACCGAACAGGGTTTGCCGGGTGCTGTAGACGTCTGCGAGGTGAGTGCTGTCACGCCCTCGAATGCGTAGTGGGTTTCCACCGGCTTCCCCGGTTTTCTCATACTAATTTAAAGCCAAACAGCCATCACTGGAATCGGCTAAACAATCCATATGTTAAATTTCGATTTAAATTTCGATTTAAAGCTTTCGTGACTGCAGGGATTCATCTTCTTGGTTCAGCCTTAAAAAAATCTTAAGGAATAAACATTTTTAATATTGTTAACGTCACCATTATCATCATCGATCGAATGATCGATGGCGTTCCCAATGAAATGACTGTATTTAGCGATGCTGCGTTGGCGGCGGTGCTCGAGCACGATTAACAAACAAAAACACCCTCAACGCATTCGTCAATAACACCGTGGCCTTTAAAGGGAAAATGCACATAGTAGGCGACGTTTCGGGCAATGGTCCTTCTTCATAGCACATCATTTGGCTACCACCGCTATGTTAACCGTACCCTAGAATCTGCGTTTGAGGACAAGATACATGTATCTGCTGCTGTTGACAACGTAAGCAGCTATTGCTTTGCCCGTGAACCTTGCGCCTTGATCTTACCTCCCGCAGGGCGCCGGGCACCAGCAGCCGAGGTGCTGGCCCGCATGCTCCGCTCGGGGGACCCCGCGGCAGACAGCGGCTGCCTCCGCTTTGGCGCCGGAGGTTTCCTCTTGGAGGCGCCGCCGGTCGAGCCACTCTTACGAGGCATTGCGGTTTGTAATTACTCGCGCAACAAACAAACAAAATACCCCGGTCGTAAAATGAACGTCAAAATGCCCCGAATTGAACACGAGAAAACGATCTACGGAGAAGCTGGTGAATGATAAGGGATGCGTTTTACAACAAAGAAACACACACTAGTTTGTCGAGAGTTCTATTGCGTTTGATTAGATTGCGGGTTAAAGGGGCGACGCTGCTGTGCGGTGGGTGGGCTGAGGACGTCCACGTGGAGCCGCTTCCGCCAAATTCAAATCCCGCGACCGTTGCGGTTGCCCCGGCAACCGACCGGAACCGGAAACACGCAACGGAACCGGAAACACGCAACGGCACAGCTGTTTAATGAATTATTAACGTTGCCTACATTTATGTGCTATATGAATTAATTATTAACGTTTATATACTATATTTATATGCTATATTTATATACCATATTAATTATTAATGTCGACTATATTTATATACTATATGAATTAATCACTAACGTTGTTTATATATATTTATATACCATATTAATTAACGTCGACTATATTTATGCCATATTAATGATTAATGTCGACTGTATTTTTTTAAATATATTAATTATAAAGGTTTACTATAAATACCAAATTACTTAATTATTAACGTTCACTTTATTTATATACAATGTTAATTAATGATTCACGTTCACTGTATTTGTATTACGTATTTATTCTGGTTTAACACGTGGACTTTCGCGATTAATATCAATAATATAGTTTTGGGGGGGGTTATATCGCGTAAAATATATCAATGTGTCGTTAAACCCGCCACCACCCGACACAGCCAATGCAAATTCGTTACGAGCACAGCACACCGGTGTGTTGGTAGTCAAATCCACATTTACAATCTAAGTGATATCGAGAGGATCTATCTGTGTACCGCGCGTGCGAATAGAATGACCACAAGTCTGAATGACTGCAGTATAAAGTTGAATACTGAAGTATTCAATAAACATTTTTTTATAGTTTGGAAGTATAAAGCATTTTGGGAACGTCGGCCCAGTTTTAAACAAGAGTAGCGGTATTATTATTGCAACATCAACAGCCACTGAGTGGCGGTGACGTCACCACGGCGCTTGTGCCAGGCTAGGTGCACCCACGCCAAGTAACCGTTCACGTGACCGCCACTCCAAACCTTCAAGTTTCAAGTAAATTTATTAGGTATAGCCCTGTGAGCCATTCGGCTCTTGAATCGGGTGCAACCGCAACAAACAAAAAACATGAACAAAAAACATCTTAAAGTGAATATGTGACTAAGTGCAAACAGAAAATCCAAGAAAATACAGCAAAATATTGCAGAAAAAAACACCGTACACCAACGCTGTGTGCACAAATCCCAGTGGGATGCAAGTCAAACAACAACAACCACAAGACAACTTAGATTAAGGCCATCAGTCTAACTCTGTACTACAACAAACAAACATGGCTAAACCAATACACTGTTCGAAATTACCAAAATAAAGCCATGAAAGCAATGAAAAAGCAATTATAGAAACTGACGGAATTTTCACAATAAATGGCATAAACAACATGTACTACCAAAACCCTGCAGCCATAGCTGGCTGCATGAGTCACTCCACAACAGTTAGGAGCATCAATCGGAGTATTATAATTATGTAACGCTGGCCAACAGCGTTGACGTGATGACGCCATCACGTAAGGAGCATGATGCCGTCATCGCGTACCATACGTGAAGCCGTCATCACGTATCATACATGATGACGTCATCACGTAAGGTACGTGCGCGAGGACACCATTAACGTGTGCGATGACGTCAAGACGCAGACGGGGGTAAATCTCTTGGGAGAGAAATGACGTCACCACGCAGATGCGTGCGCGATGACATTCTCACGTGAACGTCGGCACGTGATGACGCGTGAGTGATGACGTTGAAAACTGTCGGGAGGTCAAGGGTTAAAGTGTCGATTGCTGTTGAAAGTCTGTTTATTTTTATTGTAGTTTATGGTGTAACGTAACGGTCGTTACAATTAAGTAATATTTTAATTACGCAACGACAACTTTCCGGTGCGTGTATATAACGATTGTTTTACTGCAGGCGACGCTTGCATGCTTTGTTTACTAAATGCGTTGTAAGTACACTATGTTAAACTCGCGCTCCACGTATCGGAGGTTATCGCCAATTTAGTTTTTGTATTGTGTTAACGCTTGGCCAGTGGTGTGCAAGCAACCAAAGACGGCCCAGTTATCTACTACCTCTATGTGAAGAAGGGCTATTGCCTGAAACGTCGCCTATTACACGCTCGTTTCTTCTTAAAGTCCCAGTGATATTGACAAATGTGTTGCGTTGGTTGACTTAACGTGGGATGATTCGGGTTAAATGCCTTCACGGTTACCGTATTGTCCGGATTATAAGACGCTCTGGAAAGTAAGTCTCGTCAGGTCTCAATGAATGTCCACAGATCTGGTGGTATATTTGATTTGTTCCAAGGGTGATCCCGTTTAGCCAGCTTTCCGAATATGTGGTACATGAGCACAGCAATAACAAAAAGACTAAAAACATGAATATTGCAGAGAAGGAGTTCAGGCTCGTTCAGGAATAAATGAAACACGCGAATTGAACAAATTGCAAACGTGGAAGCAAGATGCCCCAGAAACAGAGTTAGGTACAGGTGCTGATAACCTCTGTGTGTTGGTCTGATAGGGAAGTAAAGAAGGGGAGTGAAGGTAGGGAACTAATCTGTAGATTAGTGGCAAGGGTATTCCAGATCTGGTCTCATGCCGGATCATAAGACGCACCTCCCAACTTTTCTTTAAAATGCGGAGAAGTGCGTCTTATAACCCGGATAATCGGGTATTTGGGATTCGTGTGGTTCATTTGTGGATTGTTACGGGTTGGAGATGGAGCAATGAAATCAGTTCGTGTGTAGATGCAAGGTGGATTGTCACATCGCAAGATTGAGGAGGCCTTCATTCAGCAGTGGATTGACCGTGGCTGATGAGAGGCTTCACTGTGAGATGCATATTTGTTTTTTACACAGTTGCTGAGTACAAGCCAATGTGCACAAAACGTATATTGTTCAGCAACAAACAACTATTTTAATTGTTGCCCCCAATACGGTATATGCATGTTTAAGCTACGTTGTGTGTGGCAACAGAGGGCAGAGCAGCACAATCAATTGTTGTACTGCATGTAACTACATGCAGTACGTCTTCAACTCGCAATGACCAACGTCAAGTATGATCAAGTAAATTCCACAATCTTAACGGCAAGGGGAGGCATTCTTCCAGCAGCTATAATCTGTTTATGCATGGTGGTCAGCACTCCTAACACTATCCAAGCTCAACCCTGCGAAGCTTCTCACATCTGACGAGATCAGATGAAGTGTACATAAACATGTGTTGTAATGCTTATCTCAAAAATTGACTTTGGATTGTTGTGTTTTTGTGTGCACCATTGCTTGCATGCAGCTGACTTAAATGGGGAAGACGAAACAAAAGCGACCGAAGGAGGTGCAGTCGTTAACTATGGAAGCCTTCTTCACTCGCAAACGTAGCAAAGCGGTGCCCTCAGAGGCCCTGGCTCAGGTGGCACCCGCGAAATCGACAGACCATTCTCAGAACCTCAACAATAAAGACACCGGCGCACCCAGCTCAGAGAAACATGGCCCAGACAGAAAGGCCAACGACCCCAGCAGCAGCGACAGTGGCAGCAGACGCACTTCAGGGCCATCCGGAAAGCGCTTGGGTGACCGGCGAAAGCATATATGGCGGAAGACACACAGGGAACGAAACCACTCCTCCCGCACGTTGCTTCAGCGCGGTGCTAGCAAGGTGACCGGCAAGCCCAGCAGGAAAGAGATAAATGAGAGAGGAAATCAGGCAGAGCCCATGGTCGTCAATCCAATGCAGAGGACAGTCCTGGGTGACATGCAGAACACGTGCCAGCTGATCACGCAGAACACGTGCCTGCTGATCACGCAGAACCGGCTCACGCAGCGCTTGGGACTTTTCAGCCATATGGTGGAGTCAGAAGATATCAACAATTTGCTGGCCCAAGCAGCAGTTAAACCGTTCAAGACAAGAGGTGCTAAGAGTGATATGTGCCACAGAAAGATACAGAAAGCGAAGCGGGATGAATCTCTCAGGTCGACTGCGCTTCAGTCCAAGGTTGTATTTATGTATTTATTTTAGTGACTTACTTACCTGTTCTCTATTTTGCACTCCTATCGTTTTTTTGTATTTTTATAACTTGCTGACCGACCCCTGTGAAAAATAGCTTCATAGGTCATCATCTTCCTCCAGAATAAATACAGATGCTGATTCTATTTAAAGATGATACACGTATCACTTTGTTTTGAGTATTACAATGTTTATTCCTTGTAAGAGTGTTGAATGTTGTAATTCATTTGATAATGGTGATTTTTTTTCATGCGATTACAATAACCGTTAAATTATATTTTTTTTACGCAGGTGATCGTTGAATTGATCAAATCTCCTTCAGAATTTTTACAAATGGAGTCTGTGAGCCACAGCACGCCTCTTAGCTCGGCACGAGACAGAGCCTCTTTGTGTTCTTCTCTGCAAGGTTCACAGTTCGCAGCCGGCCATGCGGAACGTGCTCACAGAAATTCCAAAGCTTGCGAGGAGCCTGGCACAGATGAAAGGGCTACAAAGACCCGCTCCACCGCAGAAAGACTCAGGTCGCACACTGGTGTGGGCAGAAAGAAAAAGAAGAATAAAAGGCACAAACACCAGGAGAAGCCAGAGTTAACCAGAGACAAAGAGAAAAGGAGTTGTTGCCCAAAAGAGACAGGCGGGGCTGACAACGAATGCATCGATGCTGGACACTGGGACGCAGATACAGGCAAGGATAATGCAAAGGACTTTACCGAAAAAACTAAGAGTTTAAAAATTATGTTCGCTTCGGTGTACAACTGTCAATTCACTGGTGGTTGAGGACCATCTCACAACGTACGTATCATTTGGCCATACTTTGCCACGCTAGTCAGTGCAGGTTGGTGAAGGCCAGGAGCATAGATGTTGGGGCATAGTAGAGTATAAGTGTATTTTACTGGACAGGCCTCTGCTGACAACGTAGTTCCTGGAGCAGGCTATAACACCTGTTTCATATACTGTGGTCACTCATCAAAGCATAAACCTGCTTTGATTTCGGGTTTTAATGAGAAATGGCACATTACTCGTGGTTTAATAAAAGGCACGCTTTTAATGTTTTCAAAATATGTTTGCAATGCAAAGCCTAACGACTGTCTTTGATGTGTTTGGTTCTATACAGTGAGTTTGATATTTAAAGCTGCAAAAACCCTGCAGCACTTCTTGCAATCTCGCACTTACTTCCCAGGTAACTCACACCGCACACTCCAATTAATAATATAGATACATAATAGTCTTTCATGCTACTGTCATGTTTTTGTTGTATGTACATGTCCATATAAGTCATTTGTCAGTCCTCTGATGGATAAGGGCCTCCCCACGCTGTTTGGGTAATTTGGCCATAATTTTAAGAAGTTGGTATGATACAATTAGCTGACTACCATGCATCACAGGTGTTAAATAAAGATTCTGATTATAGCCTATGAAGGGCTAATGTCATGTACCAACTTTAAACGACATGTCGAGCAAAACTATCGCACACATACTTAAGCTGTCTTAACGAAGAGGAGGGTGACATGATAATCATACGGAGGATCCAATGTGAACGAAACTCTCCTATAAAGTTGTGTTACTACTGGTGGCTTGCCAAAAATACGAAGACAAAACAAACAGTGCTGAAAAGCACCCGCCTTGGCACCCCAGCCCTGCCGACCGAGGCTTGCCATCCTTGGTGGAGCAGCTATCCCTGCGCCATTGTCTCATGCACACCTATTGTGTTTTTATATTGGTTGTTATAACGTTCTGACCTGCTTTATAGCTCTTCAGATTCCTCCAGTATAAATAAATATTCTGATTCGTCGTGACCTGTGGACGCACTGCTTGCTGCACACCTGGCACGAGCGCTCTCATTATTATAAATATATGAATACTTCCGAGGAACAAAACACACGTGCAAGCATTACACTCGAATGACTAATGCATAATTTTGTTCCCTTTAAATCTATTTTTTATAGTTGAATATTGTCATCAGCGGTTGCATGAAGCCTGTCCACTTTGCATCGCCGCTCGTTTTCAGATCGGCGCTTGGCGTTGGAGCACCGGCGCCTCCTCGTTTCGTGTATAAAATCATCGCAACATCATGAAGATCCAAGCCTTGGACGGATATCCTTTCCCGGGGTGGCACCACCTACTCAGGTGATAAAGGGACCCGACGCTCCGGATGGTGCACCCCCGCCTGTGGTTCAGTCGCAGAGAGGTGAGTTTCCTCTGCACACGAGATTGAAAACTCATTCTCGATTTGAAAACTCACTTCGAGATTGAAAACTCATTTATGTAGAACTTAGCTTGTTGTCATTTCCCACACCTCCAATTAGCATGGTTGGCTATGTACTGTGCAAACGAAGTTCAATGTAACATAACAGACCCCTGTGGGGGTGTATGCACAACGATGTGTGATTATGTAGAGCAACCGATATATATTAAGTCGTAAGCAATTTAGCCATTCACTTACTTTTTTAGCATTGGTGAATTGCAGATTGCCTTCAGGTGTATATTTCGGGTAATAGGAAGTGATATGGTCCACGGTTTAGTTCATGACTTAGATACCCAACTTTTTTAATTGTCATACTTAACAGCTGATTTATATAATTGACTGTTAAGTTAGGCCGCGTAATGATATGATTAATAGTCATCAAGAACCCCTCCCCCCCCGACCCCACAGCCAAATAATACACAATGAGATGACAAATATGTTGTTATGAGCTCATAAAGGAAAACTTGGCATTATTTTAAAGTGTAATGGGAAATTAGAGAGAGTGGAGGGTATGAGCATTAATATATTTAAATGGTGTATCCTAGACAAATTATAAGAGGAAGATCTTAATTCTGGACTTCTACAGAGGGATGGGGTCAACCATGCAGTTGTGGGGTGGGGGAGTTCCAGACTGCGAGGAACTGCAACAGGGGAGTGACTTCCAATTGTGTGGAGTGCTGAGCTGCGGAGGGGAAAGAGAGCGCATGGGGGAATGTAGAGTGAGATGGTAATTAGGCTGGGTGGGGTAAGTCCATGGGGGATCTTGAAAACTGTGAGGATCACCTTGAATGTTGATGCGGGAACAGATTGGTTAGCCAACTCTTGTTGCTGAGATGAACCATTATGGTTGTGTAAACAATTGTGTTAGACGTGCATCCAAGCGTTTATTCTTTCCTTTGCAGGGTTATTTGAAAGGGGGCGAGAAACCAGTGCTTGCTACCAAATGTCTGTAAGTGAAGTCAAATGATTGTCTGTTTTATAACTCCCACAATCACTGTTGATTATAGATTGTTCATTTGAATCCAATGCCATAGCATACAACCCACTTTAAAAACGTCAGATTTTTTGGTCAAATGTTTTATATTAGCCTTTTTTCGATTAATGTAAGTGAAAATGTGTAATTAAGATTAAGGGGAAAACGTGATGAATTGCAACGTATTTATATTCACTGTATTGAGCAGAATATGTGTTTCCAGACCTCGCTTCACAAGCAGGAGCAGGCCAAGTCCTTTCTGCATGACCATGCAGCAGCCCTGTGTCCACTCCCCACAATGTTCTATCCAGCAGCTGTCAGCGACCCCACTGTGATGTCAAACCCTCTCCCGAACTTACAACCTGGATGTGGCTGTTTTGAAAATGTCTCTCAAATCTGCCAGTTCCTGCCTCCAGCTGGGGTTGCTGGCTTCGCTCCAAAAGCATGCGACCGACCTACTCTGAAGCCTTACATGGGCCAACAGTCGGAGGTGGTGAGGTGTGAGAATTTTTCACGGCGGTCAAGGGCAGCGGCTCATAACCCAGCAGATGCGTTTGTGCGTGATCACCAACCCTGCACGAGCAACGGCCACTTCTGTGCCTTTGTAAACAGCTGCCCAGTGCATGTCGCCAGGCAGCCTGACCAGGCTAGGCCACGTGAGCAGTTTCCTTCGAATGGCGAATTTGCCTTTAAACAACACGATATGCGTGAGTTTCATTGCGGTTTGTCGCATCACCACGTTAGCACGGAGTCGGCCCATAACAAGGAGTGGTTCGACCATCGGGTTAACACTCACCAGAAGTCATTGCATTACCCGGAGCCGGCAAAGGTTCCCACACGTCCCCAGCCCTCTTTTTCTGCCTCGGATTACAGTCTTGAGTGGCAGTATCCCCGAATGTGCATGTTTTGAACGGTGTTTGACAAGTGCGTAATTGTTGATAGCCAAACACTGCATATTGGCACACATTCATAACTGGCGGGAAGAAGTTGTTTTGTGATGTGGCTAAGAAGTGTTCGTATTTTGTAAAGTTGTATGAACATTGGATTAATTCACTTTACAGTCATTTATGAAAAGGTTGTGGATCAATTTATTTAGCCGTATGACCAATTGTAGCAGTTGCGTGAAGATGTGTCATTACGATTCCAAATGTGTGCAGCTTATGTAATCACAAACGTGAAGGGAGTCACATTTTAAAACAAGCATCCATCTTTCAGTGAAGCTTATACTTTATATTTGCCTAAAACTAAGGTATTTATATGCATTTTTCGAGGAATTTATAAAAGAACTGATTTAACTCGTACATAAATAAATGGGTTACCAGATTACCCAGGTTGCACCTGATTTAGTTTGATCTTAGAAACTAAGCAGGTTTGAGGCTGGATGTGCTTGGATGGGCAACCACCATGCATAAACCAAAGGCTGTTGTGGGGCTGTATTGCCACCAGAGATTAGTGCAGAAGTAGCCATTGTGATAATGTACCATGCTCCACCTTCAAGTTGTTCTGATCAGTGTGATGAAGTTGGGTCAAATATCCCCATGATCCACAGCATGGGGAAGAGGCCCTCGTAAGCAGTGGTTTGACAAAAGGGCTGCACATGTACATTACAAGAGTATCAATTTAATAAACTGTTGAGATATAAGAATTACAATGTTATATATATATTGTCTTTTGTTACATTTTACAATCTAATGCATGAAGGTAAACTTGTTCTTATAAGTTACTTTTACTATTCGAAACATGTGGCTGAAACCAATGCAACATCGCTAGCACTATGTAATTTGTTGAATTTGTTTAATGTATATGACAATATTTTTGTCGATTTTTATAATATATTTAAAAGTGGAAGGAAATAACAAATCTTGAGAATTTTCCTTATGTTTAAAATTATTTATTTTTTAAACCACATGCTTTGATGTTTTGCAGCTTTTGCCCCTGCATTCCTGCCTGATTCGCATTAAATTGTCTTGTCATCTCAGGAAGCAATGCATTGCTTGGCAGTGTGTTTGATTTTAACTTGCTGTACGACCTTGGTGAAATCTTGAGTGGAGAATGTACGCTTTGGCCAATCAAAATAGGAAGTCGACGCATGGCCAAGACTAAAAGGCTTCGTTTAACTAGACAGAATCCTCTTCTTGGTTCTTTCGGTAAAGTCACGTAGAAGGGAAATAATAAAATAATAAAACATGTAATACAATTCTCACGACGTTTCGGCCACAACGCAAGCGGCCGTACTCAGGTGAAGAACAGGGCTGTCGGCTGCTTGCGTTGTGGCCGAAACGTGAGAATTGTATTTTATGTTTTATTATTTCCCTTCTACGTGACTTTACCGAAAGAACCAAGAAGATGAATCCCTGCAGTCACGAAAGCTTTAAATCGAAATTTAGACAGAATCCTCTTAATTTTTTTTTTTGCATCTGATATCCTTTCTGCTGATAAAAATAAACAAATGTTGTCACATGAATTGAACTTAATTCACGTGCAATATTTATGGTTATCCATTCATCGTATGTGAAAAAATGTGCGTGGTTGTACCGATCAACATCGCGAAAGTGCGTCTGAAATGGGTTTTGACTCGCAAATACCACTTTGTTGATACACCGATTGGTTTCTTTTAATGGGTTTAAACGAATTATATTAGCCGAAAATGTGGGTTTTCATAGCCAACACATCATAAACGTAACTGACTGATAATATTGCGAGGTGGCAGAGGATTGCGCACCCCTTGCCAACATTTTATAACTAAGAGTGGATAAAGTATTTGATTTCGTCGACTAGACTCGAATTCCTGAGATAATCTTGAACAGAAATCCACTGGCTAAGACTTGACTCACGATCTGCAATTTGTTGTGAATTTGCTTAAGACCATGACTTAAGCTATTTAAGAATGCGAACTGTCATTTCATTGACGTAGTAAAAAGGAAGTTGGCTATAATTGCATCACGTTCCAAAGTAAAGGTGTCGGAACCACAACACACTTCGTCATTACCAAAGCCGGAGGAAATGTTTACTGAGGTTTAAGAGTTATGTTCGTTGTGCTAAAACATCATGCATTACAACCCCCTGTCTGTCTTACATAACATCGTGGGTAAAATAAAAACAGGGTGATTACAATCAGGGAATGTATAAGTATGAGCAAGCCAGTATATTTCGAGCCTGTAAATGAGTAAATACACTGCTGCCGTTATGTAATCATTGTGAGTCATGTTTGAGTGGAACGATTATTCAACGCAGACTTTGCCGCAAATTTGCCGATTCATCGGTTACGGGGAAGTTTAAACTTTTACACAATTTATCCATAAACTTTCACCGTAGTATTGAGATGAATTTCGAAACAGGTTTGAAAGCGAGGTGTGAATTCGTGTCACAGCATGCAATTATATTATTTGGATCTTTCGGTAAAGTCACGTAGATAGGTTCAAAGAAAATACAAAAACTACGACGTTTCGATCACAACACAAACGGTCGTCTTCAGGAAAAGGGGGGGGGGGGTGAGCTTCCATAGGCAAATCAAGTTTTTTATCTATAAGGGTTTGAAATGAGAGTAGCCCAAATGTCAGCAGCCAATGGTTGATTTTCCACCAAAGGGCTGCCAGGTGAAAATTAGCATGTTCATGAGAGATTAGCATGTTAATTGTAGATTAGCATGTTAATTGTGGATTAGCATGTTCATGGGGAAATCGCAGAGCCGCAACCGAGGAGTAGTGGTCGCGCGAAGTGGCTGTGTGAGTGTGAATCCTGTGAAAGCGCAAGTTTGAAATGGGCGTAAAGCAATTATCATTACAATTTGTTTATGAAGATGGTTCTGTTACGACCCGTACAATTCTTTTCATATCGGAAGGTGAAAATAATTTTTATCGTAAAAAACAATAACGACCGATATTCTCGATATTAACCTGGCTCCCCACGATTGATTGCCACGCGTGCCTAAAAGCACCGGGGAGTGACATCTAAACCAGTCAAGTAAGTTCCAAATGTATAATAATTACGTATTTATTCAAGAAAGCCACACTCATTCCAATGACTCTTTTTCAGTAAGGTCCTGCATTGAATTTTTTAAAATTTTAAAATAGCCACCAAGTCAGACGTAAAGAGACCCGGATGAGTCTCGTTTTGCAAGAGTGACCTGGGTAAGCGAAATTACAAAAGTAAAAACAACAAACAAAAGTAGAGCAATAGAGTATGGAAACAGCAATCAGAACAAAAGCATTCACGTGAGGAATCAAAAAAATTGCAAACAGAGCAATGGTTAACCAAGGCTGAATATGAATTCTCTGCAGGACAAAGCGGCTCTGGCAGATTGCCTCTATCAAACAACCCTCCAGCCACATTCACTTGACCAGCGTTATTTATAAAGTACAGAGTATGCTCAAACAACCCCTATTCTTAACACAGCATGGGAGGGCCTTCATCCAGCAGCGGATTTACAATAGTCTAATTTATGTATTTACTTAACACATTCCTGCGGAGGGAGTTGATAGGAACGTTGGGTTGCTCGGTCAATGGCCAGGGTCAACGGCGGCGTGGTGTATTCCGCAAATATGCCCGACTGTGAGGGCGGGCACAAGCCGGCGTTAGTAGGTTAAACGTTGAGTTTTATAAGGGCACCACGGGGTGACCAGCCCCTCCCCACCCAGCCCCACCCCACCCAGCCCCTCCCTGCACGACGGATGGACACAATAATCCCCTGTGGGCTGGTGTAACCAGGAGGTTCCTACCAGTATAATCCAGAAAATACGGTGAGTCAATCAGACACATGGGATACGTTTCACGGTGAATGGGCGAAGGAGCAATACCCCACCTATTGCTTTAAAATACGGTGGATAGGGACGGGGGTGAAAAGTGCTTCTTATAATCCAGTAAATCAGAGACATGGGGATACGTTACACGATGAATGGGCATGGGAAGCAATGCTGAGGAGTAAGCCAGCCCTGCTGCTCGCTGCACCCACGTGCTCAGGACTCACGCCCCATGTAAACAGTCACCCACTTGCCGGAAGCCGTGACGCTTTACCCTTATATGGCATCGACCACGCCCCCCTCGAGGGAGCTCCTCGCCCTCCGATTGGCTCGCGGAAGGGGGGGGGGCGTGACCAACCCACCGGGCCCGTTGACCACGCCTCCCTTATAGCCCCTCCCTCTCCCCGGCCCTACAGCCCTGCCCTTGCCTTGCCCCCTCGGCCCATGCTCAGCACCCCAAGCCCCCTCGCCCATTGACGACGGGCGGCTTTGGCCCTCGGGGAAGAAGCACGAAAAGGAAGTGGCTTGCTCCAGGCACGCACCTCGCAGACTCGAGCCTCCGCCGCACTCTCCTACACATCCGGTACCTCCCCCCCCCTCCCTCCTTGCGACCCACGTGGTGGAACCTGCCACTTGCTCACTCTGCCCCATCAGCAACGTACCGAACTCTCCGCTGCTCGTTTGCTGCTGCTGCTGGTGGCGTTGGATGCAGTGGACACTGAGCCCCTCCACCTGCTTTGCTTTCGCCCCTTCGCTTCCCTGCCTTCGCCCGACGTCTGTAGGTTGAGTCCCGACTGTGGTTCACCTCCGCCACAGTCAGAGTCGGGGGGCTGTCTTGCTCACCCCGACTTACTCGCCGCCCTTCCTGCCTTCCGCTTATCTCTCACCTCGTTCCACTTATCCGCCGCACCGCTCCTCCTTACCCACTCAACCGACCTCCTGGCCTGCTGCCCACAACAACCACCACCAACAGCATCAGCATCATGTCTGCTGTCACCGCCTGCGGCCGAGGTTCCCGTGGGTCTGCCCTGACCGCTGCCCGCACCCTCACCGTGCACACGGGAAACGTGGTGAACCGGGGCGCGCTCAGGAACAAGTACGGCTCTTCCCCCAGCGAGGAGGTGAGTCCGCAACGGGTCTGCACGCATTCGAGTCGCTTTTCTGTGACCGGCAAAGCCCTAGTACATGGAGTCAACATTGGAGGGGGGGCAAATCTTCCAGGGGTCTGGGGGTCCCAACCCAGAAAAAAAAATCTAATTTTGAAAACT
Source organism: Entosphenus tridentatus (assembly GCA_014621495.2). Classification (NCBI taxonomy): domain Eukaryota; kingdom Metazoa; phylum Chordata; class Hyperoartia; order Petromyzontiformes; family Petromyzontidae; genus Entosphenus; species Entosphenus tridentatus. The sequence continues at coordinate 2,432,229 of CM025617.2, read as the reverse complement.
AATTTCCTGCCATTTCCTGCCTAAAATAACAAAAATATTCACTAACACATGGCCATGGGATGGACTTTTTATTTATTTTTATTTATTTTTTACAATAATGTCTAATTGTGTATTGTATTACATCGCTATGTTTTTACTTCTTTACCATTTCTTGTTTCATTGTATGTAATGTTTGAGATTAGGGATTAATAAAGCACCAACCATAACCACAATCATATAAACAGAAATCTATGCTTTGATTTATATGAAGAAAAGTCCAGATATTGTGGCCAAGGTTTAGCAAATTGTTATTTTTATTTACATAGCATAGCAATTATGACTTTTATTTTTATAGCAATTTATTTGGGGGGATATTTTGAGCATATTTGAATATTGGGTCTGGTCTCGTCTTCATCTAGGTCTGAGTAGGTGTGTAGTCTGTGCAAGGTTTGGGTATATGCATTGGTCTGGTTTCGATGTGAGTGGTCCAAAGGCGGAGTTGGTTTTATCCGTGGGTCTTATTGTGGTTCGAATTAAGAAGTCTACTTTTGGATCCGTGTCAAGTCTGGTGTTTTTCTTGGTTTGGGTTTCGTTTGGTTCTAAGTCTGATTAAGATTGAGTCCAGTTGGTGTGTGGGTCAAGTGTGTCAGGAACATAGAGCTCTGGTCTGGGTCTGTCTCAATCTGGTCTGCGTTTCTGTTGGCTTATGATCTGCAAACAGTGTCTCAATCCGAAATGCGCGTGATTATAGTGGCCAGGCGATGTGTGATGGCTCATGGTGACCATCATAGGGAGGACTCCCGGTTCATTTACGGTGAATCTTGGCCATCCATAGTAAAGAGGTAATGGTCTCGTGGGAAGTCTTTCGTGACTGATTGTGCCATGGTCATATATGGTAATTGATGCTCGCTTAATCACACGCAGAGCTTCGTTTATTTACGGTGACCCCGGAGTTGGGCACGTGGCAAGTAGCCGTAGCCATGGCGTCAGGTATACTGGATGTGGTGGTGTGCTGGGCTCTGACATATGGGTCTCTCGCCTGGCAAGACTCGGGTAAATTAAGCCCTCCGAACACGATATTGTTACTCATTGTTTTCCGGCAATGTTATATATTAAAACAAATATGACACTGAGAGGCATGGGGGAAAAAATGTCATGTTAGCAGCTGCATGTAAGTAACCAAAACGTGCTTTTCTGGCCATTCGTGACTATAGACAGCCCTGTTGAACCAGTGCTGATCTCCGACAGTGTTAATCAGACTTGTCTGGCCTCATAAGCAGAGCTAGTTATGCCGTCAGTCCGAAATATAATCGGGCTACGCTTTTGAATTTTTGGTTGGATTTCTGACGGTTGGCTGTGCCCTCCAAGGCGCCCCGATTTTTGTTGCCTCGCAAGCGATGTTTTGTTACTTATTTAAATACGAAACCACTTGCACTCCATGCGCCTGCATTCGTTGCATCATCCTCCGCATCTGTCAGCTTGGCAAACTGCTTAGTCATGGAAGGCGTGGGTTCACTGAAAGCTACTTGTCATGCTGAGTCACCTCAATGATGCACAATGCAGCTTGGTGGGTGGGTCAGGTAGAGCGCTTTCGAGGGAAGCCGGCCGGACCTGGGGATTTTAATAAACAGTGGCAAGTACGGGTAGCACAAGCTAAAGGGCGGCGTTTTCAAGCTTGGGCAGCTACAGATTAATTTCGAATTACTATACAGTGAATAAAAAAAATACTTGTAACGACCACAGTGATCAATACTCCTCCACATTACTGCGTGTGTGTGTAATATGCTCGCTTCGCTTGTCTGCATTAAACAGAGAGAAACACATGGCATACACGCTGCTTTTTGTGTTTAGTTTATTGTCCTTACCTCCGATTAGCACGGTTGGCTACGTATGTCGCTACATGGATTTTTTGGGGGTTTATATTGAAACTTATACTCTTTGGGTCTTTTGGTAAAGTCGCGTAGATAGAAAAATAATAATAAAAAATCACAACGTTTCGATCGCAACACAAGCATTCGTCTTCGGGTGAAAAAATACAGCAGGTCGGACTGCTGAGGAGTATGAATTCCAGCAGTCACGAAAGCTTTAAGTCAAGATTTGTTATTGAAAGTTAAGAAAAGTGAGTGGGCTTTGGCAGGACACGTCATCGCGAGAAGGGACGATGAGCCGGTGGTCGAGACTAATGACAGAGTGGCAGCCAATGGAGCCAAGACACCCCAGAGGGCATCCGCTGTGGAGACAAAGGGATGAGATGGAGTCGGATGGATTGTCGCACTGCGGAACCATGATAGAGGGGCAATGGCTTGCTGAGACCTTCATAGATCATAGATCAAGTAAACCCATAGCTTACAACATATAGGACTTGGAAATTATCCATTCCCATGCGTGATTCGCTGCATGTGATGTGAGCGTGAAGATCCAATGTTATCGATGAAGTGATGCATCAATGCAACCCTTTGAGCAGCTTGTTAATATCCCGCCCTACCATTACACCATCTTTGTTCAAATGTGAAATTGGCTTCCGATGTCGGAAAACATAACGGCCCTCAACTTACGTCCAGCTTTCTACCAAACTTACGATAAACTGAATTATCAGACGCATGCCTGGATTCCTTATAGTATTGAATGAATGCAGCTGGTCTCCGCCGGAATAAATGAATGAATGCAAGGGATTGGCTGATTCATAAAGCAAGGATGTATCGGAGTCCCCAAGGCCAGCAATGGAAACCCTTGTTACAAATCCCAGACTCGTGTCCTCCTTTTGTGTAAATGTTTGCATTAACGATATCCTCCCCCTCTCCTTCTGCAGCTGGTGGACTGTGTGAGGAGCACGTTATCCGATTGGGCTTCAAAGCTCGACGGGGGAGAGGTAAGCACCACAAGACATCCTTCACGACACGGTCTCCAGTCCGTAGTTAGTTGTGCTTATTTACTAATTCCAGTGTTTCACCTGGAATTTCCATTCAGACAGAATCCTCTCATTTGCAAGGGTTGCTCAGGGTGTCAGCCGACACATGCCTAGCAGGCACATTAATGGCACGTTTTAAATCTATGACATTTTGTCCATCGTCTCTCGTCAGTTCTCTTGATGCACACCCTGCCCCTATTCCGCTCGATGTTTTGTTTTGCGACCCCCGACGCATGTGCACGTGTCTCTTTATCCTTTCGCTCGCGATCAGTCGCCTTCGTGCCTGGCCCAGGACGTTTGCGTATGCCCGGGCACGGAGAAGATCAGTGCGGAGGATCGTGACGATTTGAAAATAACCGGTACGGCCACGTCGGTGTTAATGGGGGGGTGGGTTCAGCCCCCCCCCCCCCTTCCTAAATTCATAAAGTGAAGTCTTTTTTTTATACAGAGTGCATTTGTTATCATGTCCTCTGTTCCAGCTCATCTCCTATTTGGAATCGTGAGCCAGTGGTGGAAATTACAATTTCCTATTCTGGGAGCGAGTCGATCCATATGACAACCGCTGTTGATTGGCCCCACGTTATAGTACTAATTTTATCGACCCAGAGGGATGAAAGACTGAGTCAACCCCTAGCGAGGATTGCAGCTCGCAACCTTCCGATTGCTAGCCGCTTGCTATACCGCTGAGCCACCTGGTCAGACTCATAATTTCCAGGGAATCGTTTAACGGTTTTTTAAATATTGTGTGTTTTTTGCTTAAAGTCACTTGTCAATCCTGGTTTCTAGGTGACTCGGAGCAATGAGTAGTTAGCCTCCCGTTTTTAAACCTTCTCATCGGGTGTAATGAATTGGTGTGCTCGGCTCATTTTCCAATTAATTATTGCATAATTCATTTGTTTGATTTTTCAATTAACTTAGCTCAATCCCAGCTCTAAGAATGTTAATATTGTTATAACTGTTATGCAATGAGCATTTCTCCGTAGCAGAGCGTGTGTAAAATCTGTTCACTACCATGTGTGAAGAAGGAGAAAAAAGTCTGTCACCGATCATCGAGGACGCATGTTCTATGATATCTTCTTCCACGGGTTATTCTCCAACACTAGCAGCGGAATAAAAAAAACAGGGTTACAATACTAATGTAACGTGGAATTCTTTATTTGCTTTGTTGCTAAGTAGAATAAGGCATTTTTGGACCGACGAATTGGGTGGGGCATGATAAGCGGAAGGGAATTTTTTTTTCATGCATTCCTGACCCCGTTCGCAAGGTTTGTGTTGGCACCAGGGCAATTTTTCGTCCAGCTGTATTTGGAGGCTGACAAGTGGTAACTTCGAATTCTTTTGGCGAGCGCTTATGTGTCCTGGACTGTCTGAATTCATTTATCTTGGTAAACCTCCAGTTACTCTTGTTTCCGCTGACTCCCCTGTTCAATCTCTCTCTGGCAGCCAAGATATTTTTGCTGGGAGGCGATGCGCAAGTCATTAAGCCGGCCGTGGAGAAAGGTACAGCGGAAAAGCCCTCTCTTCCCATCCATTCAAACTTATGTGCTCTCGTACAGCTCGCCCAGCCACCTGCCGCTGACTAATACAAATGATGTGGGTCATTGCGGAGCTGTGGTGCAGTGGTTGGCACACTGCGCTTTGAATCTGATTCCCAGACATTGGCTAACATCAGTGGCGAGTGACATCTCAGCCGGTCATGTTCCACCACTTCACCATCCCACACTGACCAGCGTGGTGAAGTATGGTCAAGCAACACCTGCAACTGGCATGGTGAGAGCCCTTTATCCAGCAGTGGATTTACAAAAGGCGTGATCACTATGTGCCTGCACATGAAAATTTAAATTGTATGGAAATCAAAGTACATCAGCACAAAAAATCTACACAACCACAGTGATACTTCAATTTTGGTGGCTTTAATCTCAGAGACAGGAGATCAGACGACAGCGTTTTAGGCCATAATTGCCGCTGACCAGGAATTTGACTTATGTTGATATAACCCAGAGGCTTTTCTCACTTATCGGTAAAGATTCCGGGATTTAATTGGCTCGTCCATCCTGGTGGAAGACAATGGCATCTGAGGAGTGTCATGGGAGTGGCGCAGTCCATTCAACTTTAATTACATCTGTGCCTAGTATTTTTCCACAAGACTAAATTCCATCCTGTGCCTTAGTTCCAGATGCTTGTATTGCTTTAACAGAAAAATCAGTAACAAGTGAGGCATCCAGAGATGTTGGTTAAAACCCATTGATGTGAAAAACACATTTGTTGCTGGTGTATTTTCTGGGGCAAACCAGAGGAGCTAATTCCTTCTTCATACTGTAAAGTGAGCCTCAGTGGTATCATCATCATCATCGGCCGTGATCAATCCACGGCTGGATTGAGGCCACCCCAAAGTTCCCGCCACCTCGTTATCCTGTGGTGTATTAAGCCACCAAGCACCTGGACGTGAGCTTGTTTCTTCACTGCTCCATCACCTTGGTGGACGTGATCTCAGATCCGGAAGAGGTTTTTGGGGAAGATCACGTAAATGTGTCGTTAAGCCCGCCACCACCAGACACGGCAAATGAGTTGGAATTGTAAATATTGTCCGTTTACTCTCCAACGCGCCGGTGTGCTGAACTAGTAACTAATATTTACGGGATCTAACCCAAAAACCTTTTGTGGATAATATTGGGTGCGACAGCCTACGTGTTAAAGTGTTCTCAGACTCGTTCCATTCGTTGGCCGACACTCCATCCGTTACACTAGACCACTGGCCAATGCCCCTACTTGTGTCATTATCCTGCCTTACCTTCTCGAATCCACGCATGCCTCTCCCTGTCTCTCGGTGCACTTACAAGCATGCACATCCGCTATGCTTATTTGCACACTTGCGTTTTTAGTTCTATAATTTTCGATACGATCAAAACAACCTTCACGACCTGCACGGCGTGGGGAGGCCCTCATCCAGCAGTGGATTGGACAGACGGACCCAGTACATGTACACATTTACATGCACAAACGATGACGAGGATGCCGACGGCGATGACGGCGATCGTGATGAGGATGATGTGTGCGATGGCCCCGCAGCGTGCATGGCTCTGGGCGTGTCGCTGCTGGACGCCGTGGTCCTGGCGCCGCCGCCACTGCCCGAGGAGGAGAAGCTGACGGCGGACCGGCTGTCCCCCTACTGGGCCGAGCTGGAGAGCCTCATCGCTGCACACAAGGTGGCGACCATCGGCACCTCCGACCTGGACAGCCAACTTCTGGAGGAGCTCTACCACTGGGCACAGGTGAGTGGCTGGATGGGTGGGTGGATGGGTGGGTGGATGGGTGGATGGGTGGGTGGATGGGTGGGTGGGTGGGTGGGTGGATGGGTGGGTGGGTGGATGGGTGGGTGGGTGGGTGGGTGGCGCTATTGGGCAGTTTGAGGCGGTCAACAACAACAACAACAGAGGCCTGGCGAGTGATGCTCACAACAAAAGCCAGAGCAACGGGTGGATAAAACACAGCAAGTTGGCACAGTGGAGCATCTGCTAGTCATCTCAGTCAGTTAACTCAAAACACCTGGGCCTGTCCCATGACCTCCTGCCAGTGAGCTTTTGACACCTCACGTTGCTTTAGCGCAGAGCAGCTAGCCCGATTTAATTCCCTAATGCTCAACAAGTCTCATTCATCAGCGAAGGACCATTGCGCCAAACGTGTTACCTCTTGCGGCAGCATTCGTATGAACTGCTCTAGCTGCCATACACCATTGCCTCGAGTAATTCGTTTGATCTACGGATACGGGGGGGCGACCACGGGGGTGGCGCCATTCCTTTGAGCGTCTGTTGCAATGATTTACGTTGGGTGTCCTGCCGTCGCACACGGCTCCGGTAACGCGTCTCCTTGGTGCCACCTGCCCTGCGCCGCACGCAGGTGAAGCCGGCGAGCAACCAGGTGAACCTGGCCTCCTGCTGCGTCATGCCGCCCGAGCTGACGGCCTTCGCCAAGGAGTACGACATCCAGCTGCTGACGCACAACGACCCCACAGGTGTCTCGTCGCTCTCTCTCTCTCTCGCCGCACAAACCGGAGCGGCCGCGTCCGTCCGCTCCGGCGGTGCCAGTGAATGGTCGCGATTCGATTCGGAGTCGTGCATCGATATGAGGATTTATCGGTTGTACAAATTTATCGCCTCGATGTTTACTGCGAGGGAGGCGCTGTGTGAATAATTGATGATGATGATGATCATCACTTTGGTGTTTCATTGCTATTATCCATTGGCGTTGTTTTCTTCAGTTTTGTTTTCTCCATCATTCTAAATTTAAGAGAATGTCTTTTTGTTTTCTACTTTTGTATGAATTGTACAGAATGCATTATCGCCTGCATGTTTTATGTGTGTATTGTAAGGGTGGCAATCAATTTTAATAGTAGCATTGATGCATCATTATATATATTTAAACATATATTTATTTATACGTTTGTGTGTGTGTGTGCGCGTTGAACATATTCCAGAAATTCTACCGACAAAGTCTTTCCAGGACATGGTGGCTACTGTGGCGCCTGAACAGGCAGAGGTGTGGACGCCTCTGTGGGTCCTGCGCTACTCGGTGATAATCAAGTGTCGCGGGGTCCTCAAGTCCAAGGGTTATTTCCTGCAGGCACGGAGGGACGCCTGAGTGAGGAGCAGTGAAACGGCAACTCCAACTCTCCGCCAAGCTTCGCCAAAACAGGCGACGGCAAACCTTGCCGTAACGATTCGCTGCTTGGGGTCGTTGCGTACGAAGATTTACGAAAAAAGAAAAACATGCATAAAATGTTCCCCATGCCTGCTTTAGCTGCTGCTGTCACCAGCCCTCTGCAATGAACGATCGCTACTGGAGAAATTAACAAAATGAGTTTTAAACTTTACAAATCTTCTTCCCATTATTTACACTTTTTTTCTACAAAATAACTTTGTATTGCCTTTTTACCTGCACCCTTTGCTTCCCTCCTGTGATTAAATCATTGTTATTTAATCATGTGAGATTCCAGTGCAAGTCATTATTTCTGGTCATCAGTAACCGGAATGATTTTTTTTTATCAATATACATTTCACAGATAATTTTCGGGTTTTGGTTTGTGGATGGGGGGCTGCGACACCTGCGCCAAATTATACATCCTTTTGTGAAAGCTATCACAACATCTTAAAAAGCCACTTCGCAAACGGATGGAATTGCTTTGGCAGTTGGATCCCAACAATAAACGCTGTCATACTGTGCCAGTGCATTGGTCGCTATTGGATTTAGGCATCTGCCCATTAACCTTTGAGCAGTGGACTGGCTGCAACATGAAGGATGTCACATTTTCATCTGGGCCAGTCACTGGCTCCACGTGCAGCCTATTTGTCAATCCACTGCTGGATCAAGGTTTCCCCACGCCGTGCGCTTCCGCGGGGGTTATTTGACCATACTTGACCGTTCTGATCAGTGCGGGTTTGTGAAGGCGGGGAGCACTGCGTGTTTTGTGCATGGTGGTCAACCAACCAAGCACTATCCATGATCAAAAACCCTGCTTGGCAATTGAGATCTGACCCGATCGAGAGCATTGCCATTCGTTTGGTCACAGGTGCCAATCCATCGGTTACACGACCTTGACCACAAGAGCAAGCATCGCTCTTTGCTGTTGTGAAACCACGTGGATCTACGTTCGCGCTAGATCAATGCCTCTTATTTGGAAAGGTACACGAGGCGTACACGTTTTTTGGGAAGATGACAGGCCGCGGTGGCAATGGCACGCCTACAGTCCAGCACTGGAGGCAGTGCTTGGTAATTGCACAAATGTTGTGAAACTCCTTTTCCCATGAGTGTCGAGGTGCCATAGCCTGGCTTGCCAGGAGAAGGCTGTACATCATATGTGGACTCCACTTGTTCCGTTTAACACGTAGCCTTTGGCGACCAATATGGTGCATAATAAAGGTTATTTGTGTTAGATCGCGTGGATATACATTTGTCGTAAAATCCGCCACCACCTAACAGCCAGTAAGATTTGTCACGTAAACACAACATGCCAATTAGTTATTCGTTCAGCATACCGGTGTGTTTGAGAGTGAACCCACAACATTTACGACGTTTCGCTGATGATTACAACCAGCATCATCAGGCGATAGCAGGACTCACGGCAATATTGTTCTCGACTGAAATCTCTGGTTTCCAGCATTCGTGGAGAGGTCTTGCTCGGTTCGCTCCATAGCACGTACCCTTTCTCACTGGCACATCCGAGCCAAGCCAGCATGGTATCCACATGGTTACGGTGAATTTTTTTCCACTGGATATTTGCTATGCTGAGCCGGAGCCAAACCTTCGTAAGCTGGCCTCGCATGACATCACGATCGGCTACCCGAGTTCAGATCCCGGTCATGACAAACATCAGTGGCGAGTGACATCAGAACGGGTCCGAGGTGGCCCCCTTCATCAACCTGCGCTGACCAGGGTGGTGAAGTATGGTCGCTCACGTTCCATGCCCGGCCACGGCGTGCCGAGACCTTCATCCAGCAGTGGATTGACAGAGGAATGTCCAAATGTAAGCCAGTGAGAGCCATATTGAGACCCGTTCCTTCGCAATTAAGTTAAGCCCATGGACTGTATCAAATGGAATACAGGCTTTAACACGGATATCTTGGTATGGACTTTAATTCATGAAGATGCTATTGCTGTACGCCTTTTGGCGTCCTCTGGTCTGACACCGTTTGAGACGAGGCTCAAAAGAAAGCTGTTTGGTGTGGCCCAATCAGTTTCAAAGACAAGGCATATATTAGTGTATTTTGTTTGCATTTTGACCACAAGTATTGTGGTTAATACAGACATGATTCCTTGTAAAAGGTTTCAGTTTGGTGTTTTAAAAACTTAACACCAGTTTTGTTGCTAGATAGAAGGGGAAAAACTTATTCTCACGCTATTGCATTCTTGAACTGCTCATATCACATACTTTTGAGTAGAATAAAATTTACCCGATTTCAAACTATTCATGTGTGTGCTGTACATATATACTGTATAGCACATTGTTCGTTGGAGCATAAATGCATTGTATTGTAATTGATCCAGCAGTGGACAGAGACTGTCCAAATTAGACCATTCAATTGCACGTGCACAGTCCTCTCATTTAACATTGGATGTCTGCATATTATCTACGTGTTGTTATTGTTGTGTCACAAGATGTCCATCTTTTGTCAATCCACTGCTGGGTGAGTGCCCTCCCCACGCTTGCGCTGGTCATGTAGCCATACTTCGCCACGCCGGTCCAGTGCCGGTTGATTGAAAGGCAAACTTCCATATAGGGCCAGCAGATACGCGTGGCAGCTGATCGACAGCAGCGCATTGCATTGCCGCAATGGTGTGTGATGGCCAGGGATGCGCGTGCAGAATGACGTGCGGCAGTTAATCAATAAATCAACGATGCAATTAACGGCCGACCAATCACAATGGCACAATCTCCGCAAAGATCCCTCCGCCAGTGTCATCTGGCTGCGGTACTGCGGCAAAAAAAAAACATAGTGCCCCCTTGCGCCCAGCAGAAGCAGCCATCTGTACACGTGATGAAACTAATAATGGTTCCGTGGCGCATTTACACCTCTTGGTTTTTACGAATCACAGTCTCATTACTTGTTTTACATTGACCGTGATAACGGGGGGTCGTTAATCAATGCATTCACAGTCAGTAAATCCACTGCTGGATGAAGGACTCTCCACGCAAGTGTCGCTGGTCAGGGAGGTGGTGGTATTTGACCATACTTCACCACGCTGGTCAGTGCGGGTTGGTGAACGGGAGGGTGGTGGTGGTGGTCAGGTCCGGTTCAGATATCGCTCGTCACCGATGGAAGCCGTGGCCGGGAATCGAACTCATGTCACCGGGTTCACGTCTTGATGCGCTAACCGTAGCGCCACCTCTCCCTGCACGTTGGTGTTCAGAGAGAGCCAAAGGGGAATACCTCTGAGCGTTGGGCAACGTGCCGAGCAGCTTGCTGTCGCTGCATTCGCTGTGAACACCCCAGGGGCAGTGTGAAGTGAGACCACGGCAGGTGGAGGTGGCCAGCATTTAGTTAATCTGCGCAACAGGCACACTATATCGATCGATCGATCGGTTGGTTGTTTCGTCGATTGCTTAATTGCGATGGGGTGTGCTCTCAATGTGGATGACTCGGTCACTGCAAGTGGAGAAGGAGGTGCCTGCGTTTGGCCAGGTGAGTGACTAAGGTGAGTGTGGGTGATGGAGGTGAGTTACATAACTGTGTGGGTAATAGATCTTGCGTCATCATCATCAGCTATTATATAATCCGCTGCGATATGAAGACCTCCAAACTTTCACCATGTCTCACGACCCTGCGATGTAAATAACGCTCCTAGTGTCTGTAATGCCAGCTGATTCCATCGCTCCGTCTCTTGTCGTTCGGCGGACGACCTCTGGGGCGCTTGGCATTGCGTAAAAGCCATACGATTGTCGGTTCAGTGGTAGCTACAATGCCTATGTGTGATATAGCTGTACCGGTAAAGACAAGGGATGGACTGATGTGGTACAGGATGTGAAGCTGATTGGACTTGCCGATGACCAGCGGTGTCTATCGGCCTCTATGGAGGAGGCTCGTGAAGGACGCTACTGAGCAATTGGAGGCAGTCGCCCTCCAACAACAACAACGGAGGGCAGAGGAGCGACGCTCACAACAACGAGCGGAGCGCCCAGAGGATAAAACGTAGCAAGCTTGGCACAGGTGGTGCATCTGTGAGTCAACTCAAACTGAAAAGTGTGCTTGGGCAGGGTAGGTGGCTGGAAGGAACGCTGGCGGATTACCAAGAATAAATACTGCGTGATAGCCAAAATACTGAACGTGTCCGTCGAGGAACTGGAAAGATGAAACCATCTCGGACGAAGGTGCTTAGCGGATTATTTACAACGCAGGGTCGCGAGATGCTGGTGACATGATGAATGTTTTTTTTATCCCTGATGATGAGCTGGCGAGTAACTGCTGCTGATGATGATAGTGGTGGTGTTTTATGACGATGCTGATGATGAGGGTTTTATGATAACGATACAATTTGGTACTAAAGTGAAATATAGAATGACTGATTAATAGAATGGATGATGATCATGAGAATGAATTAACGGTGGTATTGGTGGGAAGTAACAATGCCAGATTCACGATGACAATACATCTTGGATTTATCAAACGTCGATGTCAACGGAGTGATGATGATGGAGTGATGAGAGTGTTGACATTGGTGTGTGATGATACAAAAACTATTTGGATACTACCAAACGGTGACATTGGAGGACTACGGCAATGACAGATTGTTTTTGATAGTGGTAGCATTGGTGACGGATGACGATGATACAATTTGGATGTATAAAATTGTTATTATGATGATGATGATGAAAGCATTAGTAAACTTATTTTTTGGGTGGCATGGTGGTGCAGTGGCAACGCTTGTGCCCAGAGCAGGAGTGTCCTCGATTGTATTCTCGAGTGGCGTCTTTCCGTGTGTAATTTGAATGTTCTCCCCCTTGTATGTTCTGGCCCAATTCAACTTTGGTTTTCTTCCGGGCACTCAGATCTTCTCCGAGTTCTCTGGTTTCCTTTCGTAAGCCAAAAAAAAGCCAAATTAACATACAACGTAACATGGAACTATATTGGCAAAACATCCCAATGATAAAATGCTGTATCTGCAAATGACTAAATTGGGATTATACGTGGCACTATAACTGCGATAACTTAGCAAGAACCTCCTGGGTAAACCAGCTGAGTTAATAATAACTAGGATGGGGGACGATGATTGATTCTGACTCGGGACTAATAACTGCTGCCGACTCCACAAAATATACTATGGTGCCTTTCGTCCTCAACCTTGCCGCACACAGCCCACTCAAAACCCGCTCACGCTCACCCACTCGTCGAGATTTGGGGAATCACTCAAAGAGGACAAGCTAATCGCCCGATGAAGCCAGTCGTAATCATCAGCGAAACGCCGTAGCACTCGAATTGTAAATGGCTCGTGGCTTTTATTTCTCCAACACACAACCGGTGTGCTGAAGTAAACACTACAAAACGTGCCAATTTGTGTGAACACACGAATTGACACGTTTTGTTTAAGCGACGAACCTTACTAATTGGATGTGTCGGGTTGTGGCAGGTTTAACGAGACACATTTACGCGATCAAACTCCTCCCCCCAAAAAACCCACATTTATTCATATCATCGACCAAGCAGCAGCAGCAGCACGACTCTACAGACCCCGAGACCACGTGGCGCCGACTATCGGCGTTGGTGCGTTACGGCAACGACCCAGCCGAGAATAACTCTCTGGGCGGGGTGCCCCTTGCCGAACACGTGGGGGACCCTCACTCCCTCCCTCGCCCTCTCTTTCACAGCACGGGAAACATAAAACACCGGTCAGAGTCCACACAAGTGGAACGGAGACGAGACACGAACGCCTGAGCCCTCACCTCGCCACCCCCGGGGCGTATCACAAACGCAGCGGGCGTCTCGGAGCGCTTGGGAAGCGCGTTTTGTTTGTTTGGATCGCGAAAGCGTTGAGAATAAAATAATAAAATACAAGCAACGACTCCGGCGGGACTCGAACCCGCAACCTTTGAATGTCTGCCTTCCAAACCTAGAAGTCCAATGCGCTATCCATTGCGCCACGGAGCCGTATGGTCTCACGACCGCGACCGGTGTCTATTTGTGCTCGGGCTGGGGGATTGCGCAATCACGGGCATTGTGGAGTTTAAGAGTCGATGGCGTAAACAAGACGGGGGGGGGGTGGACAGCTCAGTGACACTCTGCGCTAGGGATTGTTAAGTCGAGGCCTCCTGGGGGGATACGTCATCGCCCCCCCCCTAATTCTTTCGCTTCTTCACCCAATAAACGTGGAAGGTTGAAACGCTTTGATGGGATGGGCGACAATTGTTAGGGGAGCGGCAGGAACGGCGTGGGACGTGGTAGGGGAGAGCTCCTCCGCCGAGGAGATGGAGCGATCAAATGAGCGCGTGTTTGTTGGATCGTGCGAGATGGGGAAGGCCTTCATCCAGCAGTGTATTGACAAAGGGCTAGAGAGTAATTGAAGTGCAGTGCACGTGTCGAATACTGTACGGTAAATGAATCTAACAAGTTAACCTATACCGCATAAGGTACAACATGCGAATCGAAATAAGCGATTCGTCCACTGTCGATTGATTGGATGCATGTAACACGGGAATTAAGAATCGATGTATCGATCTATCGATGCACAGCTAAGGGACACGTGGCCACCACGTGAGATGAGCGCGCCGGGGTGAAGGGATGTTAACGACCTCGCCTGGTATGCAGGAGGTCGTGGGTTCAATTCTCTACCCTGACGCCGTGTGACGAGGAGAGGGGGGGGGGTCAAAAATCGTACAAAATCGCGTGACGTCATTTATGGACGGCCCCAAGGGATGGGGAATCGCACCCGAGAGGTGGGTTTGACCGCCGCGGAGATGGATGGAGCGATGGAATCAACTAGCGTCCAGGTATTCTGGAACGTAGTAATACATTTTTGTTTTAATTCAGCGGTGAATTGATCATAGTCAGGGGTGTGCAACCTACGTCTCTTTAAGGACCGCTTCGTAGCACCAGACACTAGTATTGCAAAGTAACAAAAATATATATGTTCGATAAACGGTGAAGGTCTTAAAGTCCAACAGCGATTTGTAATGCGGAAATTACAAATCACGGCGCGTGTGCCGCTCTTAAAATAATGACCAAAAATGTTTTCACATTATTCATGAAGTACCGTAGACGTCTTCGCAGAAAATCTGCCTCTTCTTGCTGTTTTTGTTGTCGAGCCCTGGTCATCACGATCGATGGTGGTGGTGGTGATGATGGACGCGTGTCTGTCTGAGTGCAAGGTGTCAGGTGGTGTCTTCTCGCGCAGGGCGATGGATCGGTCTCGGCGTGAGCCGGCAGGAGGCGCACGGAACGCGGTGCTCGCCGAAGCGAACCGGCGTCTCGACCGCGGTCGTTATTGACGGCGCGGGTTCGGGATCAAAGCGACGGGACGAAGACGAGGCGAGAACGGGTGGGAGAGCTGACGTTGGTGATGAGAAATCAAAGCTGTCGACCCAGACGGTTTACCCCGTATTCCTGTTGCAGGGAAATTGAGTTTTCAGGTCCATACGGTGCTAGGGCAACAACAAAACGTGTCACTATTTGTTCTCGAGTTGAAGCTTTCGTGACTGCAGGAATCAATACTCTGGTTCTTTCGGTAAAGTCACGTAGATAGAAAAAATTAGAAAATAAAACACGACGTTTCGATCGCAACACAAGTGACCATCTTCAGACACCCCGACACCTTGCGCTGAGACCTGAAGACGGCCACTTGTGTTGCGACCGAAACGTCGTGTTTTATTTTATTATAACTTTTTCTTCTATCTACGTGACTTTACGGAAAGAAGCAGAGAGTGTGTCTATTTGTGTTTTCCCCTTGTGATGGGACTTTGTAGCCGTGACGTGCGGTGAGGTCAATGGCTGGGGAGGCACTGGCTCGTGTCAGAGCCAGATTCACACACTGAGGGGGGCGTGTCCTCACTGAGGGGCGTGTCCTCACTGAGGGGGCGTGTCCTCACTGAGGGGGCGTGTCTTCACTGAGGGGGGCGTGTTAGCCACGTCCCCCTCAGTGAGGCAGATGTGATAGCTGCCTCCCCTGGTGCTTTTTCATTGCAGTTTCATGGCGAGACCAGCGAGCCTAAATATATGTATACACATACGTTAAATAAGTTACCTGGAGTATGGAAGGCGAGGACATGAAATGAAGGGGTCTAGAAACATTACATTGGTGACATACTGAGATAGTAGCAGGCACGCGCGTATTGCCCGCGCTCCATCCAGTTGCTGAGGGGTTGCGCAATCAGAGGGGAGGCTGAGCTCGTCGCTGCCTCACCTCTCGTCTCTTCCTGTATTTGCAGCGGAGCTCCGCAAATTTGGCGATTTTGACTATAAAAATGATTGGAATCGTACATAAATGACAATTATAACACAGATCAGTGGAATAATCTTAATATTTATTTTATTTGATTATTCTTTTTTTTTAGTTTTCGTAACAGCTATTTTCATTGGAGTATGCCAGGTGAGGCTTTGCCTCCCCTGACCGCACGTCCCTGCTTTGTAGGATAAACGTTGACATTTATAAGGTCTGAATTGGTCTGTAATAAGGTAGGGCACTGCTAAGGGGTTGGCGGGTATGTAGTGGTGAGTGTAGTGGTGAGTGTACTAGTGTTGAGTGTACTCCTGATAATGGGTTGACAGGGATGAGAAATCAACGTAGCAACGTGCCTGACGAAGAGCGTTTCTAATCAGAAACATTTCACGATTTAACTTTTTAATGTAAATGAGTTTATTCCGTATCACTAAATGAATGTTGAAGGGTGTGTTATCTTCTTGGTTCTTTCGGTAAAGTCACATAGAAGGGAAATAACAAAATAATAAAAATAAAACATAATAAAATAATTCTCATGACGTTTCGGCCACAACGCAAGCAGCCATCCTCCGTTGTGGCCGAAACGTCGTGAGAATTATTTTATTATGTTTTATTTTTATTATTTTATTATTTCCCTTCTACGTGACTTTACCGAAAGAACCAAGAAGATGAATCCCTGCAGTCACGAAAGCTTTGAATCGAGGTGTGTTGTTACTCAACAGTTTACATTACGTTACTATTCATACTGCAATGTGCAAACTTCGTATTTAATAATTTGATGCAAACGTCACGTATCTAAACGAGTCGCATGAAGTCGACATTGTGTGTGTTGTGTCATTACATCATTGGGCAGTAAATTGCCTTCAACCTGTGTTTACTCTGCTCCATGTGCACAATTCAAAGTTCACCCACTCCGTGCCGTGCACGCGATGTTTCCCAGGTCACAGAGCGCACCGTCTTCCTCTGCATGTCGCCGCCGTTTCTCCACACACCGTCTTGAGATGCGGTCGCCCTTTATAAATACTACATCGAAATTGCGCCGCGTCTCTTTACTCGGCCATCAGTCATTACTCTGTGCTTCTGTCAGGCAATAAAGTCTTTCTGGGCATCACAGTGACTTGTTTTGTCTGTCCAGTCTGTGCTGCCACTTGCCAGTTTCTAATAAATCCCAGGTACTCGCCAAACTGCCAATGCGGCGATGAGGTTCAAAGCATCCGGGGTGATCGGGCTTCTACTAGTGCAGCTCCCAAGCTTCGGAACGCTTTGCCTTTGCTAATAAGACGATCAAAATCGTTAGATCTGTTTGAGATGTCTTGAAAACGGACCTCTTTCAACTGACCCATTTGCCCTGCAGGTTATGTTTATTTCCTGTTTTCCATACACAGAGGCGCATTGTGATCTACAGATGAAATCCACCACTTTACAGAAGTAAATTGTTATTCGAGCACTGCATGTGTACCCTGGTGGAACCAGTGGACAACTCCACTCTGCTACCAGCCCTGGATGCCGTGGAATGGCGTACAACATTAAACGTACAATCGTAGCCACGTTGCTTTCTTTGTTCAAACGCCAAACAAAATAAGAACAACACCCCATAACCCTTATTGAAGTCAACGAGACGCCAATTACTTTTACTTTCAAATAAAGTCATCGACAGAAGGGCATCATTGTTTGCTGCTAACACGTTTACAGAGCGAGCGGTGGCACAGTGATTAGGGCATTGCACTATTAACCTGGCCTCAAGTGAGTTTCATTCCTGGTCACGGTTAAACACCAGTGATATCTTAACCGGTCCTGAGAATCCAATTCACCAACCAGCAATGGCCAGCATGGTCTAAGTCTGGTCAAACAGCCTCCATGGTCCATGTTCAACACGGTGTGGCAAGGCCTTCATCCAGCAGTGGGCTCACAAACATTTTAACACTGTACAGTACTCAAATAATAAAATAACTCATGAGAAAATATGTAATTTTAGTCAATGTTAAATATGTTTTTCCCGCAGTCTTTCAATTTCACATCTACGTAGATTAGTGTTTAATGAACTGTTTGGAAAATGTGAATATAATTGTATGCCCTATTAATCGCATCGTGCTGAAATGCCAATTTCCGTTATTACCTTTATACTGCTTGGTTTAATTTCAATTCAGACCCTTTGTCAATCCACTGCTATTCCAGCAGCCTGTTTTTTTTATACTTTCAACATTTTACCAATACCAGTCACAGGAGCGTCTGTATAAGCAGGCTGCCTCTGGATCGGTTTTAACACTGCTTGGTCTCAGAGTCGGACTTTGGAAGGAAAGACACGTCCTGCAATAGTGAATCTTCCGCTGAGCTTGTTATTAATGAAGTCCCCCTTTTGTCAGACACGTAGCAGGGAAGCTCATTGTCCATTAGCCCCGGGATATAAGATAAAGGTGTTTGCTTTTTTGGCACAGATAATGCAAATTGAGTCTGCCCCACTGCTCCCACGCAAAGTGCGTGACCTGAAATTCAAGATTATATTCAGGGACTCATCGACTTATGAACGTTAGACTTACGAACTTTAAGATATACGAACAAACCTGTCCATATGTCCAGTTGCCTGTTCGGACCGAGTCATAAGTTCAACTGCCGCGCAATAGATGGCGTTGGTGGCACCTACATCTGCAGGAGTTTTTTGAACTTTTAAAACCATTCCCCGTGTTTATTGTACATGCCATACAACATGTTTGGAATCGACAGGAGTAAAGTTGGATTTCGCAAAAAATCGACTTACGAACAGACCTTTGGAAGATAACTCGTTCGTAAGTACAGGAGTTCCTGTATATATGTACTTTACCTGTTTCCAATTGCAACGAATGCCATTTATTCAAACTCGAGTACTTTGTGTAATAGATCCGACACACATGTACATCGTACTCCCCGAAAACCTTTCCTGCTTTGGAACCGGATGGAAGTGTTATTCATCGTTTATGTTGCGTCAAAGTAATTTCATTTAGGACACGGAGAATGAGAATTGTGTGTAAATAAGCTACATGTGACACATTTCATCCAACCACAGTTAGAATCGGCACGGTACTGTAAAAACATTGTGTAAATCGCAGCACACGGTGCCACTAAGTGGAAATTAAAAGATAAATAATTATACTTTGGAAAACGCTTATTTGATGGAATACATTTGTAGCCATGTAAGCCGAGTTATCCTTCCTGCTTTTCATTGGAACCCTGGTTATTGACAATAACTGTGTGCATATCTTACATACCATGACCCGATTTAGTCTTTATTTATTTCCTTCAGATAATGATACACTATATAATGATATATGATACACTATATACACGCTATAATGATATACTATGCCACATGGCCCTTTGTTAATCTGCTGCTGGATGAAGGCCTCCCCATGCCACGCAAGTCATGTGGGTTATTTGACCATACTTCACCACGCTTGTCAGGGCAGGTTGGTGAATGCGGGGAACATAGAAGGAACATACTACACGTGGAACAACGGATGTTGCTGCACTATCCTCTGCTAGCAACATAACTCGGCAGCCTATAACACCTATTTTACATGATGGTCACCCATCTGAGCACTATCCAGGCTCAACCCTACCCTGCTTCACACATTTAATGATATTTGATGAAATCCAGGTGCAATATGGTCTATCATCTGCTGCATCACTGAACCAACCAGTGGAACAAGGTCCATATTAAAGAGGAATCACACAAGAGTTACCTTGCCGTCATCGGCTCATAAACGAGTGACAGTTGGTAAATGATAGGAGCAGTCGCTAGCCTGGATATTGATCTGGAGGTTTGCTTTAGTATTGGGTCACGAGGTCTTGTTCGAGCCCAAAGTGGCTGAGTGTTCTGGCCACTAGACCAGAACTAACCCTGAAATAATCGCAGCATGCGTCAATTCCCACGGCTCGCCGGGATAAATTATTTACTCTGCAGATGCACTGCATGACACGTCTATGTGCATATACTGTAATTATACTCCCCAGTGAACACAAGACGCCCATATGGAGCTTTATAGCATCTGAGTAACACGTGTCCCTGTGCCCCCAAATGCAGATTGCTCACTAATATCGCGTAACTTATGAATAGTGAGTAGAAGTAATACACTTACTGTGTACATGTACGGCCAAGTCACCATCAAAATGCCCAATGGCCTCGGATCTCGAAGGCTAAGCAACATTGAGCCTGGCGAGTACTTTCCTGGGCAACCACCAGGGCTTGTCAGGTGTTGCGTGCCACCCCTCTTGTGTGTGCGATGGGGTTTCTCCAGCTTCTCCAGTTTACCCCACACAAAGCCAAACATTTTTTATTTTTTCAAAATGACCATTGGCCAAACATCTCAATGTATGCGGGACCCTGCTGAGAAAAAAAAGGGTCCTGGAGACTCGCCGGGTAATTCCTGGGTTAAATGAGAACTGGGATTTGCATGAGTTGTGTGGTTAAAATGTTGCGACACAAAACTTAAAACCACGAAAATTTTACACATCAGAAGTGTGAGAATGAGGGGGGGGGGGAGTAACTCCATGCCGTGAAAGATAAGAAGACCAAATGGGGGATGTCACTGCCGCATGCAGCCACCTGGGCATGCCACACATTTTCATAATTTATTATTGACGCTGCACCTCCTCCTCCCAGAGAGTACGTCTCGAGGTGACTGAGCAAAAGGGGGTATTGTTTGAGATACTTCCCGAGTAAGGAAGCCATTGCAGACCCAATAAGTAAAAACAATACAGTTCTGTGAAGACAATATACACGACACATTGAGAATAAACAAAATTGAAAAGGCTATAATTTTTATATTTTGCCCTGCGTGCCTCGCATCCGAGGTCCGAGGGCCCCCCTCAAATCAGAAAGGTCATCTGGCACTTTGACCCGGGTCTCCAGAAACTGTGCCCTTTTAGCAAGTTTGGAGGTCGCTGGTTCGATTCGATCTCCCGGCGCGGAAAGTAAAAAAAATTTGGGTACGTTTTTAATGATCTATCCACTCAGCAGTATAAAGGGATGCACCACAGACCAGCGGCAGGGTGAGGTTTGTCCTGGGGTCAAGTGTGGGCACTTCCACCTCTTTGAAGACGTCCGGGAATTGTGTAGGCCAATGTCCTGTACCCTCTAGATCGGGGTTGTCAAACTCAATCTGACAGCGGGCCAGTTTGGATTCAAACTCACCTCCCGCGGGCCACACAGTTAGTCTTATGAAAACGAAAAGCACAATTCGGTCTTAATTTACCGATTAAAAATCCGAAAGCGCGGGAAAAGAGAGTTGATTTTTTTTTGCGGCAGGGCATGCCAAATCCCCTCCTCCGTTTCAATGTTCGGTTTAAATGAAGGTTGCATTTCGGTAAAAACTTTTTTAAAAGAACGTAGAAAATTAAACTAAGTCATACAAAATTATAACATGCGGCGAGTCGGAGGAAAAGGCTTGGGTGACCGGGCCGCGTGTTTGACACCCCCATGCTTTCGAGAGTGCCTCTCTAAGTCTGCCCTTCTATTTACACTCTGCACGAGAATTGTCGAATCCTAAGATGGTCCGTTTGAATCCCCACCTCGTATTATCGACTGCCTCCCGCTATAAGATGAAATGCATCCACTTTATCTGCACAGCAGCTTGAGATGCGGTCACATTTAGAGGCGATGTTAACACAATGCGTATCCTGTGGTGGTCCCTGTAAACACGCTGAAACAAGGATGTGCATTTGAAAAGATTCTGGATATCGTACGGGGTAATTGTGCTGACATGAAAGTCCCAGTCCATCAAAAACACCCTCTCACGACCGTAACTGCCACAACCAAAAAAAAATCTTTAACAGGAAACGTAGCTCAGCCAAGTGTATGTTTCACACTGTATCAACGTGGCGTTTTGGGTTCCTCAAAATCAAAACAAAAATGCCCTCGCTTTGCCGACAAGTGTCCACCGAGCTCTGCGAGTTGGACAAACTTCGCACGGAGCACAAAACGTCACGTGTCCTATTCGCCTGTGACACGGGCGGATTGTGTGAGCGAGAGAGGTGATCGCACGACAGTTGAGTGCCGCGCACAAAAGATTGCAACGGGGTGCGTGTTGGTGGTCAATTGCTCGGGGCGGATGCGTGATGGTCGTATATGCGACGTTGTACCGTACACAATGTTTACGAGGACTACCCATGGTGTCAGAGAGGAGGCAATTACCAATAGCCGATGGTAACCCGGCAGCTAGCGGGGTGCAAGGGGTTATCCCGCAGTGGTTAGCGCACTGCGCTGGGAACCGGCGCGCTGATTTCGATTCTCGTGTCACGGTCAACATCAGTGGCGAGTGCTGTTTGACCCGGTTCTGACCCCCCCCCGCCCGGCTGCCCCCTCTACACTGCTCTTTCACTAATCTGCACTGACCATCTGACCATAGCGTGGTGAAGTATGGTCAAACAACGACGTGACCGACACGGCGAGGCCTTCATCCAGCGGAGTATCGACGAAAGGGCCGTATCATATTTTTACTGGCAAATGAGGTTCCCATAATGTAGATGCTTGCCCCGAGCTCTCATACTCTGATGGTGTATTGTCTTTGAGTTGTGCGCCTTTTGGCGTCATCTGGTCCAACCCATGTGAGACTAGGCTCTAAGGAAAGCTGTCTCGGGTGTGGACCAATCAACTTCAAGGACTGCACATTATCAGAGTTATGTCTTTTGTTTGTATTATGACTGCAGGTATTGCGGTCTATGCAAACATGACTCCTTGTAAAAAGGTGTCAGTTTTGTTGCCAGATAGAAGGGTAAAAAACCAATTATCATATTTTTACTGGCAAATGAGGTTCCCATAATGAAAGGGCTGTAATTTACGACTTTTTTAATTCGCTTGTTGCAGGAAGTCGTGGTTCAGATTTCCTCTGGGCCAAGACTCTAAGGTGGGATACATCAAGTACACCAGGTTGACAAAGGCATAGGCCGTGTGTGGCCCTCATCCACACTACCCCATCCTGTGGCAACACTCTGTCCACGTGAATCTGTGTGTGTGTGTTAGGGTGGCAGCATTGATCTGGACACTGCCACGCTAATTCCGGCCAATCTAAAGTTCGATTTCCCGGCCATGCGAAAAATAAGATCAGTGTCGCGTACAAGGGTCTGCTCAGAACCTCCCCGAGGTCTAACCCCGTCTCAAACGAGCATTTCGCAGGTAAATATCAGTAAAAGGGATGCAAATGTGGCCGAGGTGGTGGTGCCCACATGAGTAGTGTACTGTAGATTCATAAACTAAGCAGGGTTTGAGCCTAGACAGTGCTTTTAGACGGGTGACCGTCATGCACACACATGTTGCTATCGGCTGTTACGTGATAAACAGCAAAGAGAGGCAGTGCAGCAACATTGTTGTACGGTATTTGTATTCGTCTGTGTTGCCACTCCCTCGCTTTCTCCAACCCGCGCGCACTCACTGACCAGCGTGGTGAAGTATGGTCAAAGTAGATTATAACCCCCTGGGGCGAAGGAGATGCCCTAATCCAGCAGTGGATTAGCACGAGTGCTGTACATGTGCAATGAATGCGCAAAGGGGAAATAGTGAGTGGTGACTTCCTAGTTGTAACAAACGCCAGATAAAACCCCAGCCACCCACCCGGGCCCCCCACGATCACTTCCCCAATTCGCCCGCTCTGTCCCTGGCACCACCCAAAGCGGACACCACAGCGCTACCGGTTACTTTTTACGGATAATAAAACGTTCTGGAAAATAAGACTCACCTCAAAATGCATTCCCAACCCCCCCCCCTCCCAGGGTGTCAAAAAGGTTTTGAAACATTTTCCCCATACACACCAGAGGTCGCAAACGGGTTTTGATTCCTTACCCGTACCCGTACCCGGCCGGGTACGGGTACCCGTTCCCTACCCGTACCCTACCCGAAATGAGTGACAAACGGTTACTCACCAGTGACTCACGGCCTACCCGTACCCGTACCCGGCCGCACCAGGGTCGCAAACGGGTACCCGTACCCGTATCTGGCCGGGTACGGGTAGCTGGGTATCGAGTAGGGTACGGGTATCGGGTACCCGGTTGCGACCTCTGATACACACACAGACCGACTCAACGTTTGCTTTGGGTTATAAGAAGTTGCGGAGAGTAAGAGGCATCTCGCAAGCGTGTGGCCCGGTGTTTCTCAAAGTTCATACGAATCTTCCCACATACACAAAGACACACACGCGAATCGGATTATTAGAAGCACCAGCCCCCCTCCCCACCCCCCATATTTTAATTTCGAAATACAGAGGTTGGGGTTGGTAAAACCGTGCATCTTATAATCTTGCAAATATACGGATTGCTCAGCTCAATCTTGGGCACGTCTTTGGGCTGGCAATGGTGGGGGGGGGGGAGGTTTGTGGGTGGGTGGTGGGTGCGTGGTAGTAGTGGTGGTGGTCAAACCTCGTTATTTATTTAATTGCCTTACTTTGAGGAAGTTGCAATTCGCTAACGCGCGTCTTCCTCTTTACATACAGCAGCAGGAGGAGGAGGGGGGGTCCCACGTTAACACGAGCCATAGTCAGAGAGAGATTAACCCATATAAACGACTTGATCTCTCTCCCTAAACACCACCCTTCTCTCGCCTCTCTCTCTCTCCTCTCTCTCGCTGTGCCTCCTTTCACGTTGACCTTCGACCGCACCGCACCGACGTGATAAAGCTTTTCTCCTTGGGTCAGAACCTCACGCAGACCGCCCGGATTGTTCAGCGAGACGCGCCTCCTCTCCGACTCAACCTTCTGCCGGCCTGGTAACAATTCTTTGTTTCATTGCCATTGTCGCAAATGTTTCGCACGCGATTGTGTAAACGGTACGTTGTGTAGCATTTATTTGTTCGACGATACTGCCACTTATTTAGCGCGTCGCGCACTGAGAGAGGCATACGTGACTTCGTGTCTTCCCGTTGCTGGTCAGATGTTAAGGTGGCTCGGCTATCTTCTGTTCATTTTATTATCAGAATAAACAAAATTTTGCCCCGAACATGATCACAATTGTCATATCTATGTGACTCAATTGTCTTGTTAACAATTGCTACTCTATGTTTGCTGTTACGTGCATAATTGTTGTTGTTCTTTTGACGACAGCATACAGTGCGTGTGTTTATCCTGGATACTTCCCGCATTGACCTGCGTGGTGAAGTATGGTCAAATGACCCACCATGGTTCGCACGGTGCAGGGCAGGCCCTCATCCAGCAGTGGATTGTCATCCAGCATTGGATTGTCAAACGGCCTTCGTAGTCTGTGATGGCCCCTATCACAGACCATCAACACCAACAATTTGTCAAGTGTATATAACTGCTTGCAAGATTGTTGCAAGCATGTTGAACTTCTTTCGCACCGTACGTAGCCAACCGAGCTCATCAGAGATACGGCGGGGGGGGAGGTAATTTGACGGAGATCATTTTTTAATCCTTTATATTAAGTTCACTTGCTTGCTTGCTTACGACCGTGCAAATATTTCGGTCGTTTTTTAACCCACTTCCCGTGATTCAATCGAGCTGACATTTTGCACACAGACTCGTTGTGCGTGACAATTTATTTTCGTGAAAATTTCTTTCCAAAATTTTACACTTTTTAGGCAATTTTTTAAAATATTTAATTACCAATTGCTTAATGGTGGCATGCAATCATCTGACCCATAGGTGGCAGCCATCTCAAGCCAGAGGACGAGAGGACTCTAGCCGCCACGCATATAAAGGATTTATAGTGAAAAACTTTGTTTTTACGGGTTAATTTTATTATTGCGTGATATTTAACGTGCTCTCGTAAAGCGGTTGGCGCTGCACTGCGATACGAACTCGACGATCTTCAGTTCTATTTATTCCCGGCCACGGCCAGGATCAGTGGCGAGTGATATCTGAACCGGTTATACTCCCATCTCCTTAACCCACTGACCAGCCCCCATCGAACGACCTCTAATTATGACCCACACCGCGTGGTGGAGGAGGGAGCCCTTTAATGTTGATATAGAAAGGGCCGTGGATTGATATTGTTGAGGAGTTGGGTGCATCACCGTGGTGTGCGCGTGGCATGCTGTTACTAACGTGTATTAAATAACCAAATAGATGGCCCAATTGTTTGGGCATGATGGGTCTTAACCTGCTTTGTTTTATTAATTGATCTACTGGAACTGCTATTGCTGGCGTCCGAATGTGACAAGATATGATCTCAGACGTTCTCCTGATACACGTGGGGTTGAAGAAAGTATTTTCCAAATGTTAGCTTTCTAGGACTTCTACATCATTAGAAAATGCATTGTTTGCTCAATAACAACAGCTTATATACGTTAGACACCGTACACTACTGTATATTGCGTTACTAATATTTAAAGTACGTAATAATGTAGCACTATATAATGATAATTACCGTAATCTCTGAACATTGAACCTCACTGAGACTCAATAGTATATCTTGATTGGGTACCACGTGGAGATAGATATATGTCCAGTTCCTAGAAGTACTGTACCGAATAGTTTAGCTAGGAGATGGTTAGCCCTCTCTGGCGATGTTATAATGACGGCTTATTGTTGAAAACGTCAGTCAAGTACACATTGCTATCATGCAGAGTTAATGAATAGTGTTTTTATTTATTGTACATCTGCTGGCTTATCATTCACAACACATTCTCTATTTAATTTAATCTATTTTATTACGCTGTGTTTTTTTTTGTTGTAACGTACGTTGAATGTGTACAGTGTTTATGTGTATATTAGACTTAATTTCTTACTTATGAGGCTCATTAGACCACGTTTTTACAAAGCACAGAAGCTGAGCACAGACTCAAAGTCCAACAGAGCCAAATGGCCAGAAACAAACAGCCAAATTGAAGGTGTCATTTCAAAAGTGACAACAATTGAGCAAGGTTATACGAATACGGGAAACAAGACCATGTGAGGCAGAGCATGGAAAGAAGCAGAGAGATAAGTCAGTTTATTATGAAGCAGAGATAAGTGTTGTGACTTGCAGTGTGGTGGCCGAACACAGTGTGGCCTGGTGGACCGAGTGATCAACATGGGTGGAGGAATAAATAAAGTGGAATTCATGGGAACAGTAAAAAATATCTATTTTGTTCCTGGATTATTACTTGCATATGGGACACCTGATTTGGAACGGCATCCATGGTATGTAGTAACCGTGGTAGCAGCGCTAAAAGAGTGAAACGGAGATGACTGACCACCCGTGAGCAAGTGACAGGAGCGAATCAGTGAGCGCTGTAACATCGGTCAAATGTTGAAATCTTATCAAGATGGCACGGACTGGGGTGCTCCTTCCCAAATATGACAACTTTGTCCGAATGTACACTCGGTCTAGGAGCCGTCCGAATGTTCAACTCTGCCTCGGAGTCGATGATCGTTCATCGGAGTTAACGAAACCTTGGGGTGGGGGGATCACTCCTGTCGTATTAATTCTAGATTTGAAGCTTTCGTGACTGCAAGGATTCATATTCTTAGGTTTTTTCGGTAAAGTCACGTAGGTAAAAAATTCAAATTAATAAAAGTAAAATAAAATAAAAATAAAAATCACGACGTTTCGGAGGCAACACAAGCTTCCGTCTTCAGGTGGAACCGTCACAGCCACGACAGCTGTATCAAGTAAATGAGAGATTACAAGATCTACCACTCCGTATATATAATGGTTGGAGAGGGGAAGGAGCCAAGTACGGCACACTTTCTATTGATATGGTAAGGTGAGGCTTCAGACTAAGAATAGACTGCATAATAAAAGGCTGAGCCTTTGTTATGGAGAGGTACGGTTTGTGACTACGCCTAGCCTACATAGCAAAAGTGTGGAACAAGGAGGGGGGGGGGGGGAATTGTAACCTGGTAAAATAAGCCTGACTGTCTGTCAATAACCTGTAATAGTTGTCTGTCAAATAAGATGGTCCAAATAAGTGTAGTTAAATCTTTTTTGCATGGTTAATCACATCTTTCCAATGATTACTCAGTATTCTCTCTCCCCACCGGGCGTGCAGAAGTCATGGAGGAAGAGGGCAGGTTGTGGCGCCAGTGTGCCGCGTGGCTGGTGGCCTGCAGGGTCCTACCGCCCAGCCACCGCGCCGTGCAGGATGACTCGCAGGTGTTCGAGCTCGCCCAGGTGCTGCGGGACGGGGTCCTCCTCTGCCAGCTGCTCAACAACGTCGAGCCGGGCAGCCTGCCCCTCAAGGAGATCAACCTCCGCCCGCAGATGTCACAGGTGAAGGGCGCGACCAGGTCACGCGGAGAAGGAAATCCATAAGAGAGTGGGGGGTGGAGCGCGTAAATATATAAATGTGTCGTTAAACCTGCCACCACCCGACACAGCTAATTAGTAAGGTTTGTCACGTGAACAGAACGTGGCAATGATTTACTAGTACAGCGACACTGGTGTGTTGGAGAGCAACGACACGTTTATATTTACGCGGAGCTAACCAACAAAAAAATGTGATGATAATGGTCGCGAAAGCCTACGTGTTAAACGGAAGGGAATCCGTTCGTAGACTTTCCGTACGGGGGGGTGCGGTTAATGTCAACCACTTTGGGTTGCCACCTTTGAGGTGGTGCATAAACCGGCACAGGTCGCGAGAAGGAGAGTGTCTCGCGGTAGCAGAAGAGGAGAGGGCTACGCGGTAATGGGTCGGCTAGAGTGGTGTATCGTTACGTAACTGTGCAATAAAACGGGGGACTTTTAATGTCCTGGGAAGGTTTTCAGATTTCCCACGACAAAAAGGATGATGCTGGGAAAAAGCAGACGGGTGGAAACTCTGGTGGCTACATGAGGCCGAACCACTTGGAAATGGCCCGCACACGATATTTAATCGTCGCTGCAAACATTGTAAGCGGCACTAATCTGGTACTGGAGGTGAATATTGTCAATCTGACAACAAGACTGAGTTGAAAATGTTCACGTGCTGAGTCACTGCAGTTACGGAAGTGGCTGCAGTGTGTGTTGCTGTGTGGTTGCCTGCCAAAGGTAATTGATTGAAAGTCCAATCAGACCCACAGGAAGAAAATGGCTCCACTCCTTTTGCATCCTAAGTTGGTGGAACAGCGTGGGGTTGTGGGTGGTTGGTGGCGGTGGTTGATGGTGATTGAGTGGATGCTGTGTGGTGGCGGTGGATGGTGTTGGTGGGTTGTGGTGGTGGATCGGGGTGCCGTGGTGGCGAGATGTCAACTCCCTCGCCTGCTATGCAGGAGGTCGTGGGCTCGATTCCGACCCTGACCCCTGCTGTATATTTGGAATTTGCGTGTCTCTCTCCCCGTGGTCGTGTAGATTTTTATCCGGGTCCTCCGGGTTTTCCCTCCGCATTTAGAAACATGCGTTTAGAGTATTTGGTTACTATAAACTTGTACGTGATAAGCAACTTCTTTGAGCAATTATTTGAGGCCAGGTCGTTTCTGAAAAAAAGAGCTACATAGCTCAGTGGGCATTGCCTGGTAAAATTTAATTTAAAAATTCACATCGTTTAATAGTAGCGCTGGGTGTCGGTTGGGAGTGGGCGGTGGTAGTTGTATCGGAGCAGCAACATGGCCCAGCGGTAAAGCGTTCGCCACTTGCTGGAGAGGTTCGCGGTTCGAACCCAACAGGCCACCCCGGTTACTACCGCGGGTGCGTTGACCGTGAAATACCGTTCGCCGCCCGCTTCACGGGGAATGTTCAAGATTCCCTGACATCATTCGAAATGCGGCGCGTGTGGCGGAATCGCGGCCCAAATTTCACAAGTTCGAAGAGTGACCCCACAAATTACCCTCAGCAACTTCGACCGCCCGCCCACCCCCAACCACCGTGAAACTCCTGCAGACCGCGTCCGTGAAATGCAGCGCCTTCGCGACAGCCTCGCGCTATTAAATATGGCGCGAATGCACAAGTGTACAAAATAATGATCGCGTTGGTTGCGGTGGTGGTTGGGGAGGGTTGTGGTTGGTTGGTAGCGGCGGTGGGTTGTGCTTGATGGCGGCGAGTGGTGGTGGTCGTGTGGGCTGTTGGCTTCGTGGCCTGGGGGAGCCGCGGGCTTTTTTGGTTCTGTTGCGTTTTCTGGATTTCCCTGGGGCGCTGCTGGTACTGGGACTCTTTGCTGACTGTTGCCTGAACGCGCCGCTGTGTTCCCGCTTTGGTGGTGTTCATCCCACGTTGGTACCATTGTTCCCTTTATTCTTCCCCCTTGATCTCTTCTGAGAGATTATTACAAACACGTGTGTGTTTCGTTTGTTTAACACGTAGGCTTTCGCGACGAATATTAACCATAGTAGAGGGTTTGTTGGGTTAAATCGCGTAAAAAAACCTCGATTGTGGATGTCTTTAGTTTGTTGTCCTTCCTCCGCACCTCCGATTAGCACGGTTAGCTACGTACGGTGTGAAAGAAGTTCAACATACATACCTATATATGTGCATGTTTGAATTTCCTGGATATTTTCAAGTCCATTTGAGATGTCGCAGCATTTTAACAACAAATAAGTGCACGCACATCCTCATTCTTGTGACCAAGCGAGCCTGAATATTTAAATTTTTTCAAGGGAGACCTCGGATACAAACAACAACGATGGGAGAAAAATATCGATAAACAGTGCAGTACATGGGCATCATGGGTACAAGGCAAATTCAGTGTGGATTTTAAAAAAAGCTTTGAATTAAATTTTATTACGGAAGTAATAAGTCCTATTTTTTGTATTTAGAATATATGGGCCTTCACATCATACAGGATTTAAAAACCACTTACATTAATTTTACCAAAATTATGAATCCCAATGCTTCTTCAGGATTGACGGACACAGTGTAGAGTCTAAGTGTAACAATAATATAATTGATTCTTAAATTGAATGCCTATCCTTAATCATTACAATTCGTTGAGTTCGTGTGCTAGGGTAGGGGAATTGTTAAATGCTTAATAGTAAATAAGAATTACTTAAAGTGCTCTGTCAATCCATTGGTGGATGAAGCCTTCTCCACATCGTATCAGTCACAGGGATTTTTAGACGATACGTCGCGATCCTGGTGGGTGTGGGTTAAGTGAAGGGGGCCGAAGGGGGCCGATTTAGATATTGCTCACCACTTATGTTCGCCATGGCAGGGAATTAAATTCTGAACGCCGGGTTCATAGCATCGTGCGCTAACCACGAACCAACACGCCAATGCACCACTCCATACACGGCACGGGGTTTCAAAAGTGGTGAAATTCACACGACTTGTAATGCGTAAGAGTACTTCAATGTTAAGCATGTCATTCGCATTCCGTATGCTTTGCGTATCACTGTGCGCATCCAGTACATTATATGGATGATTGTGGTTTCAGTGATTGTTGTTTCATTCTAGTGATGATTCTAGAAGGGCTAAAACGTCGCGCCAAGAAACAGCAGTAGCCTTTTTTTACGCTCACAACTCGAAAAGTCCGAAAAAAAATTCTAAGCAATTTTCATATAAATACGAAAGGTTTACTGATATCAGGTCAGAGTCAAAATGTATCAACCAATGTGTTCTCTTTTCTTACATCACCATTTCACGAGACAGTCACAAGGAGTGCGTTGTGCGAATCCTTTGTCGCATTGAAGAACAATGAACAAAACACTCAGGCATTGCGATACATTGTTGCTAATCCAGGCTTAGCACGAAATTAAAGACCCATTAACTTCATACGCACAGAATTCATTGCAGAAATTGCTTAATTTTCTAGGTAGACCCGTGGCTAAGTGTGCGTGTAATTTACGTCTCGGCAGCGGTCATTAAATTTTCGGGAAATGACTCGTTAGCACGAAATGGCCTTTGTCGTTTCACTCGCGCGAATAGCGTCGCTGGGATCTTCTCAGGGAGATGGATGTTTTGATTTGACCTGGGAGAACCCGAAGTGCTGTGAAGCTGTCATACCCAAGTCTCCAGCCCCAGCTGTGGGTCGGCAATAGCGGAAAATAACGGAGGGACGTTTGTCTCCACAATGTGCATCTGGCAGGATACTTGAAAGCTTGCTTTTGGCTAATTCACTGTGATGGCTGCGGTGTGGATCAATACACGCCGGGTATTGATCTACGCCCATGTACATCGTCAGCCGTGCTCTATCCACTGCTGGAAGAGGGCCTCTCCGAGCCGTCGCCATCTCTCATGAATGCAACGCGCAGCACGAGTTGATCTTGTCGCTCCAATCGTGCGGGTAAATTGCTGTACTTGTGATACCCGGCGACCTGAGTTTGAATCCCAGCCACGGCTCACATCAGTGGCGAGTGATACCCGCGCTGGTTCTGGGCACACCGCCCACCTTCGCCAACCCAGGCACTGACCAGCGTGGTGAAGTAGGGTCAAACAAACCCCCGTGGCTGATGCTGCGTGCAACAGTGGATTGATACACGGCCTGTAAATGATCATTGTCACTTGTTTTTTTGGCTAACCATCAAACAAAGACAGTCGCCGCATCGCGCGGTTTCTGGAACGTTCTTCCTTCGGATATTCGGAAGTCACTGGAGCTAATGCACATTTACATTTAGATTGAAAGCTAATTTTTATAGAACTGCTTTGTGTGTTTTAGTTTGTTGTCCTTCCGCCGCACGTCCGGTTAGCACGGCTGGCTACGTACGGTGCAAAAGAAGTTCAGCATACATACATTATGACGATCATTGTTCTTATGTTGCATGTACATCACCCTTTGTCGATTCCATTGCTGTGTGAGGGCCTCCCTCTCCGCCGTGCGTTCCTGTCTCCAATTTCGTAGAGGTCATAAGACACTGACATCAATTCACTGACGGCACGACCTTTTTGCCTCGGCAGAAGGGGTCGCGTGTGCCGTTCAGGATCTTTGGTACGTATTTATATTGAACTTTTTTCGCACCGTACGTAGCCAGCCGTGCCAACCGGAGGTGCATGTGGAAGGACAAAGAAATCCAACGCAAAAAGCAGGATCTGTAAGTGTCGTGCGACACTAAAGGGTCACCAGTGCGCCTGTGTGACGGCTGCCACTCGCAGTGAAAAGAAACGAAGAGGCTTTCTCGGCCCGTAATCTGAATTAAATGAGTCAGAATCGCACGCACGAGCGTGTGGGTGGGTGCGTGTGTGTGTATTGGGGAGCGGTGGCACGGTGGTTAGCGCGCTGGAGATTATCTGAACCGGTCCTGGGCCTCCCCTAGGTCAACTCAGCCTAAAATGAGTAACCTGGTGCGATGTGTATAGTGCCGGCCACCCACTCCCTCGTGTGCCGTGCCGGTCTTCATAGGTGCTGCTCGCTGACAGCAGTTGAACGAAAAGCCTGTTCACGCTATACGGGGGATTTGCATCTTGTGCGAGGGCGTGCGTGTATTTTTCTGTTCACGTGAACTGATGTGTTTGGTTGTTATGAAGTAACGTGCCAAGTGGACGACAAGAGAGATAAGGCGGTGAGGTGATCAAGATATCTTCTTGGTTCTTTCGGTAACGTCACGTAGAAGGGAAGTAATAAAATAATAAAAATAAAACATAATAAAATAATTCTCACGACGTTTCGGCCACAACGCAAGCAGCCGTCCTCAGGTGAAGAACAGGTCTGTCAGAAAGACAGCGTCTGAATGTGATCAAGTTAGCGATGGAAATTCTGCCGGCGGTCCAGGTCGCATGCGGAGAGGGATAAGGTTTTGCTGTCTGCAGTTAACGCGATCTTCAACAGTGGGAAACATGCCCCCCACCTCATTACTCTCTACACAATGCCTCTCTTAACGATGTCTGAATGCATTTGTATGTATATCTAATATTATACTGTAACAAAAGTCATTGGTAAAGACAGATCTGAATGTCCTGTACGTTTTAACTTCCTTATTTTAGTTATAATACATATTAATTCAAATTTTCTAATCAATAACACGAATTTGATGCCTCCTTGCTGAGCTGCTTTGGAATTCTCTGGATCGAACTGCTGCCATCCAATAATTGACAAAGGCATGAGGCCATCGCTACGACCACGGCTATTGTTCCCATTAACGTCACTCATGCATTCTTCCATTCATGTTGAATACTCCGAATATATAGGCATCGTCAGGGTAGTTGTCGGCGAGGGAGATAAACATCTCCTCGCCACCGTGAGATAGTATATCTGTGTAGATGTTTGAACGAGTCTGTGTGGATGCATGTATGTGTGGGGAGCGGTCATGTAGTGGTTAGCAGACTGCGCTACAAACCCTGCAACCGGGGATCGATTCCCACTCACAGCCACCGGTGACAATTATCTGAACTGGGCCTGGACCTCCCCTAGGTAGACTCAGCCTCAAATGAGAACCTCGTGCGGTGTGTAAACATCGCCACTTTGGAGATAAAGGTGGCCGGGTGTGGTGCTGGTCACGCATCACCTCGTGTGCCGACACGGCCGACACGGCACACGAGGTGTGGGGCCGCAAGTTGCCCCAATAGTCTGCTAAGTCTATACGGGGGATCTTTGGCTTAGTATACACATGTGCGGGTCGTGGAGGTAATTTCACCATACTCTACCGTTCCGGTCAGCGCAGGTTAGTGTATACGGGGAACATACACGGGCTGCAAATTATTATTTTGCACGCGACCATTGAAGTTAAATATTATTCGTGTATGTGCATTTATATATATGTGTGTATGTGCGTAATGTACGTATCAATATTCACACATTGCGTTTTTATGAACTTGACGTCCGAGCGTGCGGCTGTTCTTCCCCACCACTCTTCCAACCGCTCCTCCCACAGTTCCTGTGCTTGAGGAACATCCGCATGTTCATCAACACCTGCGTCAACAGATTCGGGATGCACCACGCCGAGCTCTTTGACCCGTTCGACCTCTTCGAAGTGCGGGATTTCGCAAAGGTAAGACGAGCACCTTTGGTCGTCCACCCCTGATCATGGTCAATTCACCACCGGATAAAACAATCTTACGATGTAGCAGACCACCTGGACACATGGACGCGAGTTGATTTAACCCACCTCTCGGGTGCGATTCCTCTCGATTGGCTGCCATTCCGTCGTTAGACTCGACCACCGTCGTTCTAGCCATGGATGTGTCCTGCCAAAGCCACGCTTCTCTTTAACAGTCAATGTGATTTATGATGGTGTCTCAAACTCGCGTGCATTCTTTAAACAAAGACCTCACATATCTATAAAATAAAAAAATATAATTTCTACCAGGTAAGGCCTGGCCGCCACAAGTTATAGCTCAGTGAAGTGGCTTATCTCCATGTGGAAATTTATAGCAGCCAAATACTCTGAACGCATGTTGATTCTAAATTTGAAGGGGAAAAAACGGGGGACCCCTTAAACTGGTCCCAGGTTTAATCCTGATCCCAGCTGCCAGTAGCTGGATGAATTAGTGCCACCCTTTGACATGGCTTCGATAGTGATGCCAGTAATGACTCAAGTTCAGCACCAGGGTATGGGTGCCCACATTCCATGAGTCACAATAGTCTCCAGGGTTGGGCTCAAATTCCATTCTGTGCCCCCCCCTCCCCCATCCATCCCCCCTTCCTCCCCTCTTAAAATATTTTAGAATTAATTTTAATGCAGGCATGGCTCAACGTGGATCATTTAAAACAAACGTCTGTTATATGTATCGCATTTCACAGTGTGCTTCTTCTTAACACTAACACGGCTGGAAAGCTGAGCCAAGTGAGGGAAGTCACGTCTGGTAACGCTGCTAAAAGCATGTTGCGCGATTTATTTATGCATTCTGGCCAAATGATCATCTTGCTTGCGATCTCCCATGGGGGACACGGTCTCATTGGTGCAACTGAGCCAGCCCACTTGTATTGAATGTGGAAACTTGTCATTCAAGCATGGCCTTTTTGCTTGCACAAAAACACCTGGAAAATCCCTGACATGTGAAGTTGTGATTGCTCAGACAAACTTTTTCTTCTTGTTCCATCACCGATAAGACACCAACATTGGGGGTTCTATAACAGTTACGTTGTCTCTTGCCATTCGGCAGCTGAGACATGTTTGTAATTATAAATGCACTGGCATTTAGGAAGCTAAATTGAGTTGTATGACCATACTTCACCGTGCTGGGTGGGAGAAATGGGCGAGGGTCCAAGGCCGGTTGAGATGTTACTCATCGCTAAAGTTAGCCCTTGGCTGGGAATTGAACTCAGGTCTCCGGGACCATAGGGCAACGCGCTAACCACTCCACTACCACTTCACCCCTCCACCCGCTAAGACTGTAACACCCTAAATGTAGGAAGAAGAAACGAGACACGCGTGTGCTTGCACACAAAGACAAACATTCCCCATATAGCCTTAACAGACTGTTGGGGCACGTGCTGTTGACATACCGCACCAGGTACTCATTTGAGGCTGAGTTGACCTAGGGGAGGAGGCCCAGGACCGGTTCTGATAATCGTCACTGGTGTTGGCCATGAGTGGGAATCGAACTCGTGTGTCTGGGTTCATAGCGCAGTGTGCTAACCGCTGCACCACCACTCCCCACGTGCTTGCACACAAAGACAAATAAATATCCCCTGTTTAGCCATGCCGACTGTTGTGGCGAGCACCTATTAGGGCTGAACAGCCACACAGAGGGGTGATCTAGCCTGCGTTGTGCACAGGCATCATCATTAGTCTCCCCGTTGCTGCTGTTTACACGCAGCACCAAGTTCTCTTTATGGCAAAATCAACCAAGAGGAAGGCCCCGGAAAACTTCAGATACCAATTGCCACTCATGTTATTCGGGTTTCGCGCGAAACACTTCACCACTAACACGCGCTCGCATCACACAATTTGTATGACTCGTGTTATCTCTGAGTTAAATCGGCAACAATTACTTAGAAAATAAAAAAAATATTGGCCCGCATTAAATATCCCTGAATGCACCCAATCTCATCGGATCTTGGAAGCTAAGCAGAATTGAGTCCGATTAGCATGTTGGAAGGGCACCCAGCAGCGCTTGCCAGGTGTTATAGGCGTGGGGCTGCAAGTTGTGCGTCAGGAGGTGGCAGCGCCGTACGCCACGGTGCTGGGCTGTTCTCTGGGTCATCCGGTTTCCTCCCTCTTGCAAGCGATCGCACTGGGCGAGGTCTTCAATAAAAAATTAAATGCAAATTAAGAATGTTTAATTTACCAGCCTTTTGGCGTTCAAGATGAAAGCTTGTGGGTAGCATATTGGGTTAAAAAAAAATCAGGCAAGATGAGACTGGTTTTGATTGTATTTACATCATATCAGCAAGGTTTGTCCCATTGAAACCGTTGTCATAGTCCAACCTTATCCTTTCATTGGAAAATACTAGGCATTTTTGCCAACGTTTAGGCAGCTGAACCATGCAAGATTGTTTAAACACGTCAGAAAAATGCATAACGTCTTGTCTTTGCAGGTATTAGAGGTATAGAAGCTGATGGGTAACTGCTAAGACAAACCCATTTTGTTCTTTGCTAATTCCGTAGTCCCCTTTGCTCTGGTTTGTGAGTTTAAGTTTTGGGGGGTGCCTTTGATCAGTTTGGCCGGTTTTCTATCGAGTAAGTCCCTAATAGCAACACAACCATATTCTAAAGTTCAGCTCATATTGGGTCAGCTTTACGAGCGTTACCATGACCCCCCCCCCCATCCCTTTGCAGACACAGACAGAAGGAGTAATTGCATTGATGCTTTCATCCCTAGTTGAAACGTGTGATGAAAGGAATGAAAAATGCCCATCTGCCAGAATTCCAGCTGGAGCGTTTGCATTGGCCCCATACATTTCGCGGCCCACAAACTTCGCCGTAATTCAAGTTTCCCTTATTTTAAATGACTTTCACGAATCAGGAAGCCGGCCGGGCCTTGGCGAGAGACTGATAAGAGAGCAACACAGAAAGAAAAAAAACCCAGGATCAACTTCCGCTGCCGCTTCGCCTCCGCGGGCTCACTGCGGTTTTTAAAGCGGCAGCGTACGCACCGCCCTCACGGCTGTTTTTTTAAATGTTTAATCGAGTCACAGATCCTTTATTTGCTTCATACTTAGTCATCGGCTCTTGCCGCTTGCTGCTGAAAAGGCAAAAGCAAAAAATAATTTATATATATCGGGGGAGCGTGGAAGCGTAGCCTATTAAACGGTCGCATCCTGCATTGGGAGATTGCATTGTGGACACCCCTAAGGGGACATGAAATAAATAATAGTGCAAGTTGAAGACAATAATTTCGCTGATGATGTGCGTTGCAATCGAAACCCAACTTGTGATTTTCTTAAAATAAAATATAGGCACAACTCCACTCTATCTCCACATATAGATCACATTCATACATATGCAGTATTATTTTTTAGCCCATCAGCCTATTGTCTTTCCCAACTAATATTATTCAGCAGAGTTGTTTTACGAAGCACAATGTGGAACGATTTCGACCTTCTGGTTCTCATCAGGGGAGGTGGTGGGGGGCGAGAGGGGGCGAGGAGAGAGGTCACCCAGCCCATCATCATCATCATCATCCCTGCTGCCTGATAAAATTAGTACCACTTTATGGAAATCAACTATGGCATTGAAAATGAGACACTGGTCCCCACCGGATGGGATGTGAAATTTCCACCGCCGATGCACCGAACCGCCACTACCCAACCCGCGCACGACGGAGCGGGGAGCCGCTCACTCGGCTCTGTCAGGAGTTGCAGCCTTGAGGGAGGCGTTGAGAGGAAATGTCATTGGGCAACTCGGCGTCTGCACCTAACTGGCCCTGCTGGGGGCAAGGAAGGGAAGCTGGTTTCTGGGAAGAGCCTGATTCCTCCGGCCCGCCGCTGCACTAATCATAGTTGTGCATGAAACCCGTGACCCATTCTCACAATTACTGCAGGCGCGTGCGTGCGTGTCACCGTTTGTGTCCAGCCGCATGTTTTTGCTTCCACAGATGTATACAGAGAGGAACCAAGCTGGAACCCTTTATTATTATTTTTATTATTTAAACCGATTCAAAGAATATTATTCTTTTCAGTCATTCGTCAATCCACTTTCGAATGAAGTGTTCTCCGCCCCATGTTGGTCATGCGGATTTGTTTGACCATACTTCACCCCGCTGGCCAGTGTGACTTGGTGATGGGAGGTGGTGTCCATGCCCGGTTCAGATTTCTCTCGCAGGTTTTTTTGCCCGAATCTTGGCGCTCGCATGGCGCGCGCTTCCAATCGCGCATTGGCGAATTGACCACTTACCGCGCACGCAAATGATATGCAAACGAGATGCTGGTTTTACATCCAGTTGAACGGAGCGATGGGAAAAGCTAAATAAGTGGGAAAAAATGCTATCTGGTCGATAAACATCTAATTGCAGCTCCCAAATCACAACAATCCATAGAACCGCTGCGAGTGTGGTGATTTGTTCCAGACGGGCGGCGCATTTATTGCGTGGGACGAGGCGATGGCGCAGCCAGTTAGCGCTTCCCTTCGTAAAGAACGTGGGGGTTCATTTCCCACCTCGGCTCGCATCGGTGGCGATTGATATCCGAACCGGTGCATTGGCGCCCCTTCAGCACCGGCCGTGGCACGGTCCTCGCGGCCGATGCCGAACGGGAGGAGGCCTTAACTTGGCGGTGGATCGACACGTGGGTCATTTTAGAATGAACCGATAGCTCTGACTGGAGGTCCTCAAATTCCCTTTCCCTTCCAAGCGCCGCCACCACAGCAGAATTGTTTCGAGGTGGATGGGAGAGATGGCGGGCGATGGGGGTGGGGGGGCATTAAAAAATACAGAGGGGGGGGGCACGGCACAACATCGAACCTTAAACGGATGCCGTCTGCTTTTGTCCATCGTGCGTTCTGCTCCGGCTCTCTTCCGCTATGTAGATACTGTACCAGTAAGAATTTAGAACGTGGGGGGGAGGGGGGCTGACCTGTCAGGTGGGGGGCTCTGCCCCCCCCCCCCCCCCCCCCCCCCCCCCCCGGGGGGGCCCCCGCCCCCGGCCCGGCGGGGGGGGGCCCCCCCCCCCCCCCCCCCCCCCCCCATGCTATTAGGCTGCCCCTTCCCATACCCCTCAAATTATCTCAAGCTGTATTGAGATCATTTCTCACTGAGCAGAAATGAATGTGGACTTTATAATTCAATTGACTAATTGGGAATTGCTAACTCTGTGTACCCCGTGTCCACCCCGTATTTACCCTGTGTGTACACTGTGTGTTCCACGTGTGTTTCCCGTGTGTGCTCGTATATGTACCCCGTGCGTACCCCATGTGTGCCCCGTGTGTTGACAGGTGATCAACGCACTCTCCAAGCTCTCGTACTCCGCTGTGGTGCAGAAAAAAGGCATCGGGTAGGAATGGCTATCGCAACCTCGAACCCGAACAGTACCACGAGCCCTGACCTGAATCATCATCATCATCATCATCGATTTCTCATTTTTTAAGTCGGCCGAATGCTGATGCAGCGTTTAGCGGACTGGGCTAAGAACCCAGCGGCCTGAATAATTTTCTCAGCTACAGCTGACATCAGTGGCACATTATATCTCATCAAACAGATTCTGGACAAAGGCGACTTGTTTATAGAAGGCCCGTGTGCCACAGCTGTTACAGGCCGTGAATACAAAAATTGAGGAACACGTAACAGCTAAACGGAGACGGGCGTTAAGAACGCAGTAACGTTATAATTGGAAGGTGAGTCGGATGGGAGATGCGCACTCACTGAAGTTATTCGAAGTGACGTTTGGAGACGTCCCACCCCCCTCCCACCCCTCCAAATAAATACCAAAAATGGTATTCAAACGATAAACAACAAACGGAGGAAATATTTCACCATCTCGGATTTACGTTCCGCGACACACGCAACCTCTCTCGCCCCAAATGGGGCAAAAAATTGTCACGGGGCGATTGCACAGCTCCGAGTAGCGTCACGGTTGACGATGACCGTGAGACGGCCCGTGTCACCCCCAGCTTTCCCCTGCGTCGTCACGAACGCGTTCGCTCACGCGGCTACCCCCAGTCTGGGGTCTCTCGTCGTTATTCCGGCGGCACAGGGAACGGGGGTCCGTTGCGCAAAAAAAGCGAGCGGGAAAAAAAGACGCCGCCGCGATTTTGAAATTGTCTCCGTCTCGTCGCCCACGCTCCCTTCCGCAGTGGATTTCCCAGCCAGGACCTGGAAGATGACGAAGACATCTATCACAGCCTGGAGGAGATGGCCGAGTGAGTAATTTGCCCCGCTCGCGGGCTTCTCAGAACCCGTCCTCCTCGTTCTCGTACTTCTCACTTCTAAAACTGCAACAGGAGCCTCGTCATCGCGGAGACGTTTGACGTGGTTGTCGCGAGACGTGGACTCCGAGTCATTTCCCCCAACTGTCAGTTGTGGTTTTTTTTCGCGTGACAAAACGCGAGGGCATTCGAGGGGCATGTGCGATATTTGATTCCTCTTTCATCCGTGATAGATAAAAAAATAAATCACCTATGACCTAATGACCTCTTGCCGAAGCTAAGCAGTTTTGACTCTGGATTGTGCTTTGATGGGCGACCACTGTGCACAAACAGGTTGTTGTAGGCGGATACCTCTGTGTTGCCCAGCAGAGGTCAGTGCAGCAATATACGTAGTTGTCAAGGCCGTAGCCATGGAGTCAACATTGGGGGGAACCAAATCTTTCAGGGGGTCTGGGGGTTCCCCCCCAGAAAAAAAACTAAATTTGAAAACTCATTTCCTGCCATTTCCTGCCTAAAATATTGAAAAAAATCACTAACACATAGAATGGACTTTTTATTTATTTTTTACAATGATGTCTAATAGTGTATTGTATTACATTGCTCTGTTTTTTCTTTTTACCTTTTCTTGTTTCATTGTATGTAATGGCAGAGATTAGGGATTAATAACGTACCACAAACGTATAACCACAATCAAATAAACAGAAATCTATTTTATAGCAATATATTGGGGGGGATATTTAGAGCATATTTTAATATTATAATTGCGACCTTGGTAGTTGTACTGGACCAAGCACCCACGTCTACGCTGACCGGTGTGGTGGGGCCCTATTACCACCCCCCCCCCCCACGGTCGTTACGATTGATGGCAGCGGTAACAACATCACAGCCAGCGCCTATTTGTGGAAACCAAAAAGTGAGTTGAAACACGACGCAGCGTCATGAATCACAGGGACTCTGGAGGGACTTTGTATAAAAGTGAAAATAACAAAGTTCCGAAATAAATTAAATAATGAATCAATGTCATTTCGGAGCGCAACGCTCTACCTGGGCTGTCAAATGTGACATCTGGGTTCACCATGAGTTTGTCTGACGTTTGTATGTACGTTGAACTTCTTTCACACCATACGTAGACAACCGTGCTTATCGGAGGTGTGGGAGAAGGAAAATAAACTAAACAGTTGTTAAGATATTTGTTTTCAATCTAGATTTAAAAGTCCACAGCTCAAGTGATTTCCTATTATCGGAAGGAAGAGCTTTCCAGATAGCTGCGGAAGAGCATTTGAAAGAGCTCGATGTACTGACCGTCTTTTTGCTATACCAGCCAAAAGTCGCCGCTGCGAGTATGACAGGAGTTTGCGTGATGGTGGTTTATGCTCCTTTACGAGGCCATAATTCCCCACTGTCTCTGTGCAGTGCAACTAAACTGGGTTCATGATCACTAAACGTTCATCTCCACAATTACAGGTGAACGAGTTCACGGTCAGGCAGGCTCGTCTCACGTTTTACCCCACAGCGGTGATTGGGATCGCTAAAATTTGGGCTCTCGATTAAAGATTAAACAATTTCTCTTTTGTCTAGTTTCTAAAGTCTCTTGGTTTTTTTTTATTTTCTCCTCGTTCAAATTTCCGCCCGTTGTTTGTGGATTTTTTTTTGCACCATTTCGCTGTATTTGTCACGTCCGCAAAAAAATTGCATGAATGTAAGTGGTCGTGGGAGTGCCGACCAAAGCTGAGTTTAAAAAGAGAATGATGAATTGACTTGACAAGAACCTTTGAGAATGTTTAGGATGAAACCAGTTGTTTCAATGTTGTCCCTTTGCCTTGCACCAACTTGGTTACATTTCGTGCAGTCGTCTGCATGGCCTCTACTTGCCTCATGCGGTCATTTTCCTTCCCAGAGGTTCGGCGATGTTTCTTGTATCTTTAAGTTGTCAAAAGTGCAATTCACCTTATTCGAAAGTACACTAAATGATCGTTAAACTTATAGTCGAGGTCTGTAAAATTGTTAATGTTTAATAGGGTTTTTTATGCATTTGGTACGCGGCATTCTTTTTAAAGCTCGATCATCAGATTTAGTTTTCATTCGCTTGGAACGTTTATATCTCTAAAGATAATTTAAGGAGATAATTTTTGATGAGTGATATTTTATAATTTTCGTTGTGGTATCTATTTTTGTTTATCTGATATTCCATCCCAGTTCTCCTTAAAAAAAAGTAGAGATGCGGTCTCTCTCACCTCCTATGGTCGTGAATAAGATGCTCGCTTACTAGCTTGTTGAGATACGAAATCCTTTATGATCACACTGAGCTGACATTTATCGGTGCATTGCATATGTAAAGCCATCAGCTGCGTATGTAAAATGGTCACCGTGGCTTCTCCCAGAAGGGTTAACGCACGTGTCAAGCGTTCTTGCGGTTTGCTCTTTCAATTCTGGCCAGTTTACCCCACGTGTGTGCGTATGCGTGTACACGTGTGTACATGTGGGAGCGGTTAGCGCCACGCTGCGCTACGAACGCGGCAACCCGAGTTCGATTCCCGCTCGCGGCCAAGACCGGTGACAATGATCTAAACTGGCCATGGGCCTCCCCTAGGTCAACTCAGCCTCAGCCTCAAATGAGTACCTAGTGTGGTGTGAAAACATCACCACTGGGGGGACAAAGGCGGCCGAGCGTGGTGCTGGCCACCCACCCCATCGTGTGCCGTTCTGGCCTGTATAGGTGCTCGCTAACAGCACTTGCCCCAACAGTCTGTTAAGGCTATACGGGGGATTTTTGTCTTTGTACTGTACATGTGTGCGTATGTGTGCGTGGGTGGAGCGGTGACCGTAGTGGTTAGCGAACCGCGTTACAATCCCGGTGGTCTTGAGTGAGATTCCTGGCGAATATCTGAACTGGTCCTGGGCCTCCCCTAGACCGACTCAGCCTTAAATGAGTGCCTGTTACAGTGTGTAACACATCAGCGCTGGGAAGTGAAAGGCAGCCGGGCGTAGTGCTCGTCAAGTCAAACCACCTCGTGACTTGCTGTCCTTCATAAGTGCTCGCTAAGCAGCACTTGCCCCAACAGATTATTGGAGGCTATCGGGGAGGATCAAAGTCGTGGTGTGTGTACGTGTGTTTTTTTTCTGCACCTACTCCAGCTTGTAATTATTACTAAGGGGGGCCAGGGCAGTGTTGGTGACGAGACGAGGAAGCTAAGTCCAAAGGTGCAAAGAACTCCCGAGGCAGCTTGGCAAATAAAAAAAATGACACGAATAACTCGTGGCGACATCCTCCGTTCATTTCCGAAGGAACGTTTCTGTTCCCATACGATCATCGTACGGAAACGTTGGTTCGTCTACACACCCAGCAAAAACCTCTTTGACCACATTCAGAATCAGAATATTTATTCATTCTGGAGGAATCCGATTAGCTACAGAGCTCTGTGTCACAGATGTCCAGTCGGGGAACGGGTTAAGAACGTTACAGAAACAAACAGTGCACAGACATGTTGGGAGTGCAAAGTATAAGAAAGGCTAACAAATCACTCAAACACATTGAAATAAAACTAAACCACCCCCTATCCTACCAGGAAAAGCCCACTGAGGGATTAACTTATTTTTCCAGAAGCGACCTGCCCACAAGTGATAGCCGCTCAACAAAGTGGCCCATCACGTGGACACTTATTGCCCCACAAGAGCGTAAAAAAACCTCAACGCGTGTCTCTAAATGTGGATTTGGAGAGACTCTAAAGATCGTAGTGGGTGACGCTTCAAGAATCTGTCCTTTCATCTTGGAGATTTGTGGCGCCCCCATGCTGCGGCTGTGGATGTTACGGCAACCGATGGCATTGCAACGAATACCACCACAATTGTTTCGCCGCTCGAAACAATTCATTGGCGACGCTGCTAACGCGTGTTGGCAGTGCTTGTACAAGGATGCCTG
The DNA here is from genome assembly GCA_014621495.2 of Entosphenus tridentatus. NCBI lineage: Eukaryota > Metazoa > Chordata > Hyperoartia > Petromyzontiformes > Petromyzontidae > Entosphenus > Entosphenus tridentatus. Next base: position 2,387,516 of record CM025617.2, on the reverse strand, counting down.
TCAATCTATACTGTTTACCCGGTGTTCTTGTACGGGCAAAACAATATTTGTTAGTCTGTGTGTTGTTTCTCCGTTGTGACGGGACTTTGTAGGTCTGAATTGGTCTGTAATAAGTTAGGCACTGATAATTGGTTTATTTACCCTTCTATCTGGCAACAAAACTGATGACGCCTTTTGGCGTCATCTGGTCCAACCCATGTGAGACTAGGCTCTAAGGAAAGCTGTCTCGGGTGTGGACCAATCAACTTGAAGGACAGTGCATATTATCAGAGTTATGTTTTTTGTTTGCATTATAACTGCAGGAATTGTGGTCTATGCAAACATGACTCCTTGTAAAAAAAAAAGGTGTAAGTTTTGTTGCCAGATAGAAGGGTAAAAAAAAGCAATTATATTTTTTACTGGCAAATGAGGTTCCAATGAAGTTAGGCACTGTTAAGGGGTTGACAGGTACGTACAAGCACCAACTAAATAACAACCAAAAATACCATCAACACATTCGTCAGTAACCCTTACAGCTTTAAAGGGAAAAACATAAAATATGCTCTAAAAAAATAAGAAAGTATAAACTTAAATTTTTTTTAGCAGATAAGGCCCACTGAGCTCTACAGTTCTTTTTCAGAAGTGACCTGGCCACAAACGATGGCTCAGGGACGTGGCTTATCATTTGTACATTTATAGAATCAACCAAATATTCTAAAACGCACGTTTCCAAACGTGGAGGGAACCCCCGGAAGATCCGGAGAAAAATCCAAGCAGCCACAGAGAGAACACGCAAACTTCAAATATACAGCAGGCGTCAAAGTTGGGATCGAAACCCACGACCTCCTCCATACCAGGCAAGGGGGTCAACATCTCGGCAACGCGGCGCCCGAATAGCAAGCAGACCATGGGGCCTGATGACATTGATTTTTTTACAAATGAAATTCCCCACGTGTATAGTGCACTTGCTTGTTAGTCAATCTTTATTTGAAGCTTTCGTGACTGCAGGAACCCATACTCTTTGGTTCTTTCGGTAAAGTCACGTAGGTAGAAAATAAAATAAATCACGACGTTTCGGGCGCAAACCAAGCGTCCGTCATCAGGTGGGAAAAGTGGGAAAGCATGGTCTGCTGCCTCAGCAGCAGACCATAGGTCCTGTGTGAGTCGATGGGTCCTGTGTGAGTCTATGTGTCTCTGTGTAACTCAATGGGTCCTGTGTGAGTCTATGGGTCCAGTGTGAGTCTATGGGTCTCTGTGCGAGTCTACGGGTCTCTGTGTGAGTCTATGGGTCTCTGTGTGAGTCTATCGGTCCTGTGTGAGTCTATGGGTGTCTGTGCGAGTCTATGGGTCTCTGTGCGAGTCTACGGGTCTCTGTGTGAGTCTATGGGTCCTGTGTGAGTCTAT
>CM025617.2:2362298-2380227 GCA_014621495.2 Entosphenus tridentatus | reverse complement strand
ATAGACTCAACACTGCCCATAGACTCAACACTGCTCATAGACTCAACGCTGATCATAGACTCAACACTGCTCATAGACTCAACATTACACATAGACTCAACACTGCCCATAGACTCAACACTGCCCATAGACTCAATACTGCTCATAGACTCAACACTGCCCATAGAATCAACACCGCCCATAGACTCAACACTGCCCATAGACTCAATACTGCCCATAGACTCAACACTGCTCATAGACTCAACGCTGCTCATAGACTCAACACTGCTCATAGACTCAACACTGCTCATAGACTCAACACTGCCCATAGACTCAACACTGCCGAGAGACTCAACACTGTCGCTGTACATTAACCTACTTCCGTTCCTCTCTCAAACCCACAATTCTTCTCCATCGCCCATTCCCATCCTCTTCCCTCGCCCCTCCACTCCTTCCCGTCCCTCCCCTGCTGCCCTTTCGTAACCCCTACGCACCTTCTATCGCGGTCACTCATTCCTCATCCCTGCCATCTTAATCATTCTCTTATCATACTGATTTTTTTAAATTTTTACTGCGCCAAGGACCTTGAAGCAAAGGCCTCTCTATATAAAAAAAAGATAAAATTTATCAGCTCAGCGTGCTGTTTGTGACGTTCATTTGCTGCCCCGCTGGTGACGAAGGTCCAGGGGCACGAGTGGGCGCCGATCGTTGCCCTCGCCGCGTGCAGCGTCCGCCGAGCTTGCGTGCGACTTTTAGCACCGTGGAGAATTCTGTGAATTGGCGATTGGATTTGTATTTTAATTTTTGGTCCGTCATCTGCATTTGGGCCGAGCGATTTTTTGTCACCGGTTGACGCGCACGTGGCCGTGTATGGCAACCGTGTTGCTGTACTGCCCCGAGTGGCCCCCCACTGTCTGTGTTTATGGTGGGCTTTTGCCTCCTGACCCGAGGGCTACCCGGCAGCATTTGTCTAACGGGCTATAACCCTGCTGATGAGATCCAGAGAAGTGGAAATCAGTCCGGGTTTTTTTGCCGCGTAAACAAATTCTGCCGGAACACGTTGGTCGAAAAAAGACCAATCGGCTCTTGAGCTTTACAAGTTCGTTCTCTGTTGGTGAAAGAAACCCTTGGCGGACACTGGCGCGTGGAATTGCTATTGGTGGTGGTGTGGCGGTGTCGGTGGTTGGTGGTTGGGTGGGGTGTTGTGGTGGCGGTGGGTGGTGGTGGTGGCGGTGGGTGGTTGTGGTGGGATGGGGTGTGGTTGTAGCGGTGGATGGTGGTGGTTGGATGGGTTGTGGTGGTGGTGGTGGCGGGGTGTTGGTATTGTGGGTGCTCTGCTAAAGCCATTTGAAATCCACGCTCGGTCCCTCCGTGAGCCAGGCGTCTCCCCACCCGTGCTTCAGTGGGGACACACACGGCTCATCGCCGTGCGTGTGCGTTTGTGTCTCGATGGCAGAACCAGGCACTGTCCATGTACGGGCGACCCAAGATCGACGACGAACTGAAGGTGTTGTCGGTAACGGAGCGTCGGAGCAAGCAAGACCGGTGAGAAATCTTCGAGCGACGCGATTCTCGCACTTGTCACGGCGCGAGTTCAAATACCAGCCGGGAGTCAACTCAGACCTTCGCTCCTCTGAGATCGATAATAAAACAAGAGTCCAGCTTCGTGAGAGGTCAGCAGCAGTTGTTGTCACTTCTGCCGTGGTAATGTTTGGAATTTGCACCCGATGGCTCGGGACTGTGGAAAGGTAAACAATCGCCTCCCACCTCCAGCTGGAGGCACTTTGTAGACGAAGGTTTATTTCGACTACAAACTCTCGATTGTTACATTCCACCGCACTGGTCAGTCCGGGTTGGTCAAAGACCAGCTCGTTGTGACGGTTCTAACACTTTGATGCATAGTGTACAACCCTCTGTCACTGCCCTGCTGGCTGAAGGCCTCCCACATCTCGCCACGGATGGTCGCTTGACCATCCTTCACCAACGCATGTGGATTGATGAAGGGAGAGTACGAGACCGGTTAAGGATACCGCTCGCAACTCGTGTTGGCCACGACCGGGGAATCAAACTCAGCACGCCGGGGGGGTAGAGATCACATATCGGTGCCGCTAACCCGCCGCCCCACCGCTCCCATCCCTGTCGACGACACGTCAATATCCGACTCGTGAATGGCGTCATCGACGTTGTCGCCATCCCCCCCTCGCCCCCCCCCCGCGCAGCAACATCTTCCTGTTCGATCTCGCCGTCATCATCTGCAAGCGGCGAGGGGACACGTTCGAGATGAAGGAGATCCTGGACCTGAAGGAGTACAAGGTGACGGACGACCCCACTCCCAACAAGGATAACAAAAAGGTGAGACGCGTTCGTCCGCCCGCGCGCGCGCGTGCGACGCCACTTGCGGTGACCTCTCGACCTCGGCGTGGGCTGAGCACCGTAGAGCCAGAATCAGATTGAGAATGTTTATTCATACGGCAGGAATCCGATGAGCTATGAAGCTCTTTTTTCACCGATGTCCAGTATATGAGCCGCCGTGGTCTCCCCCGTGCGCCGGGGGAGCTTCTGCAGGAACGCAATTGAATTGGTGCGCAATTGAATTGGTGCGCAATTGAATTGGAGAGCCATGCTGGCGAGATGTTAATGACCTCGCCTGGTATACAGGAGGTCGTGGGTTCGATCCGAACCCTGACGCCTGCTGTATATTTGGACGTAAATGTGTCGTTAAACCCGACGCCACCCGACAGCCAATTGGTAAGGTTTGTCACGTAAACAAAACATACCAATTAGTTACTACTTCAGCAAACCGGTGTGTTGCAACATTTACAATTCAAGTACGATGTTTCGCTGGTGATTACAACCAGCTTCATCAGGCGATAGCCATAATTGTTAAGAAATGTTCCTTTTTCGGTCTTAAAATAGGCCAATAAAGATGATGTCATAACTGTGGGAAGACCAGAGGAGAATGAATGCAGTCACATAAGTTAGAATGGATCATGTTAACCTGAGAATATGGCCGTACCTTGTATTGGTTGGGTTATTCACAGTTAATCAACATGCACAATGTATGTACAACTACGTTGTTCTAAGAGTATGCAGAGAATATGCAGAACCTATTATTGGTTGCTCAGTGACTCGCTGCTACTGCCAGCAACCTCACCAGCGCTCCGTTACTCCCTGCCGCACCCCCTCAGTGGTCGTTCGGCTTCTTCCTGGCTCACCTGCACGGCCAGAACGGGTTCCAGTTCCACTGCAAGACCGTGGAGCAGAAGAAGAAGTGGATGGAGCAGTTCGAGATGGCGCAGTGAGTGGCTCGCACGGGGGCGGATGGGGTGGGGGGGGCGGCTCCCTTGGTTTCAGGGTGCCGTCACGTTTCCACTGCGGCCTCGGTGTACATGTCCTGCGAGTCAGAGCTGTAACGTAATACAGTTAACTAGCTCGCCTAGTATACAGGAGGTCGTGGGCTCGTGGGTTCGATCCCGACCCTGACGCCCGCTGTTGTATATTTGGAGTTTGCGTGTCTCCTCGTGGTCGTGTGGATTTTGCTCCGGGTCCGCCGGTTTTTCCCTCCACATTTAGAGACGCGCATTGAGAGTGTTTGTCTGCCGTACATTTACACGTGATGATGAGCCACTCCATTGAGATGTCATTGGCGGCCAGGCGAGGTCACTTCTGAATAAGAGTTACATAGCTCAGTGGGCGTTACCTGGTAAATAATACAAATATTTATTTTTTTCAGTACAAATGCCCTTTTGGTGTTCATAAAAGCGTTTACGTTTACCCGCATCTCGAGACGCTGCACAAACGTGGTGCCGCACAAATTGAGACGATTCGAATAATCCATTCGAGGTGCCACTGTAATTCGTGATAGCTCAATAACTCAAAATACATTTCATTAAAGATTCTTGGAGAGGCCTTGAGGAGGCCCGTGGCGAGGCCACGGTTGGATACCAAGAATAGGTTGACGACCATGGGGGATGATGATGATGATGGTGATGATGATGCTGTTAAACTGTTGCCATTTGCAAACACGTGCTCAAAAAGCACGCTTCACCTTCTACGTTAAATTTTTTCGACAGATCAAACATCAAGCCGGAGAAATGGAATGGGCAGAACCACGAGTTTGAGATGCACACGTTCGACCGCTGCACCGAGTGCCGCTCCTGCCACATGCTGCTGAGGTGGGTGGGGGGGCACGTGGGGCCACTGGGGGGAAGGGGACACGGGGGGCAACTGGAGGGGGGCACAGGGGGGCACGGGGGGTACGGGGACACGTGGGGCATGCAAAGTATTGTGGGTTTTTCCCACGATGCGCTGCATCCTAAATGTATTCAATTGTGGCTTTTGGCCGTTGTACATTTTGAGTTTGCTCAACCATTCATTCTGTTGATGATGGCATTCGTTGTAATGAAGATGCTCGTGATGATTGGTTGTGGTGGTGATGATGATGATGTACGCCGTGCGTGGTGCGACGTGCAGGGGGGTGTTCTTCCAGGGCTACCATTGCCTGCGTTGCGGGGCGAGCGCCCACAAGGAGTGCCTGGGGAACATGGATGCCTGCCGCCAACCACGGCTCACAGGTGAGACCCCCATAACTCAAAATCGCAAATCCTTTTTCACGCCTTCCAGCCGCGGTTGCGAGCATCAATGCCTTAGCCGTGTCCCTCCGTCTGCCTGTCCGTCCTCATTTGTGTTGTTTCTCGTGCGTTTTGTCTCACCGTGTGTGCGGTTCTGTTTCCTCCCTTCGCCGAAGTGGAACATTGACGTACAACTTGCATGAAACCGTGATTAATAATTTCTCACGAACCCACGCACTCGATCTTGGTGGAGGAATCGATGTGTCGTTATGTACCTCGTGGACTTTATATGATGCCAAATGTCACGAAACCTGTATACGTTCAGCTGTAGGTGAATAATCTCTGTGATTTTTCCTTCCAGATTCACCCCTCAACACAATGGACAAGGTATGTATGAGTTAGATTCTGTTCCAGGGATGACTGATATGGTTTACGCACACGATCATCGTCGCACTGAAATTTAATTGTATATTTTTTACGCTTGTTTGGCACTCGTTCTGATTATAACTCAAGAATCAAATGTAGCACAAGAATGAGACGATTTCACACGAAGGCTTTCGAGACCAATGTTACGATTCATAATAAAAAAAAATTATTCAGTTCGGGTAGGTATAATGTGTGTCGTAAACCCTCCTCCACCCGACAGCCAAATAACAAAGTTGTCAGTTGGACAAATGTGCCAATTGACTACGACTTCAGCATCACCAGTGTGTTGCAGGAGAGCAATCCACGCAGTATTTAACCTACTGGGTACGACGTTTTGCTGGTAGTTAATAACCGGCGTCATCAGGCAGCTGCCGGAAATTCGCCCGGCAGTTCGACGACGATCATAAATCACAAGGATGAGCAATTCACCGAAAGTCTGCCCAAACAAATCCCCTTTCCCGGTGAGAACGACCCTCGCCGCTGAGTGTCGCTGAGAAGGAAGTGATCACCGTCCCGTCCTGCCCTCCCGTTTGCAGAATTTCAACGGACCCAGGAGCGCCGCTGCCAGCCCCATCCCAGACTTGGGTGAGCATCAACTTCACGCAGAGAAAGAGAGAGAGCGGGGAGGGAGCTTGGGAAGGTGTTGCCATAGAGGGGTTCGGGGGTAGTTATGTCCGGGCCTCCGTTCCGAGTGGTGAATGAGCGGCGAGTGATCCGCGCGTGTGGCCCTTGACGATGCCGTGTGCGCCCGCCAGGTCTGCCCAAGATGTCGGCGATCAGCGGCTACTTTGGGATCCCGTCTCCCCCGGCCGCCTATCTTCCCGCACTCACGTTCGAGAAGAACGAAATCATCGAGCTCATGAGAGGAGACCCCAAGTCCAACTGGTGGCAGGTGACGTGGAGAGCGCTCTGTCCCCATCTCCTCCTCGGTGGAGTCAGTGTGCCGGAATAACAAATCAAACAAGAGGTTTACATAACCAAGAATATGAATCCCTGCAGTCACGATAAGCTTTAAATCGAAATAGGTTTACACTCTTATCTCCGTAAGATTACGTTTGGGCCACCCGGTGTGCATGTCATGCAGGCAAAACTTCGTCCTAATTGGTTAAATATTGTGTTTTTTTCCTTCCACATTTAGAAACATGCATTTAGATTACTGTACTTGGCTGCTGTAAATTTCCACACGTGATAAGCCACTTCCTTGAGCTATCATTTGTGGCCAGGTCGCTTCGGAAAAAAAGAGTTATATAGTTCAGTGGGCCTTACCTGGTTACATTTAAAATAGTTTCGTTTATAGTTTCTTAGATTGCACTCAAGTGTCTATGAATTTGGTCCCACCCTAAACTCTTCCTCCTCGGTCTTTTCTCACCACTCCCTCACCGCACTGCTCACCCTCTTGACTCAGCACGCTTCCTCCCATCCCTTCCCGCTGTGGTTTCCTCCAACCCGAGCGTCCTCCTGCCAACCCAGGCGCTTTCGCTCCACCGCAGTGCTCGCCACGTCCGCCTCGATCACGATGGAGCCTAAATGCTGTGCTTAGCAGACCCTGGGTGTTGTGCCTCGTGTAGTTTGTGTGAATTTTATTGCGTGTGGCACTTGCCCCAAAAGTTATGTTGAACCTATACGGGACATCTTTGTCCTTGTGTGTTTACATAAGACAAAGGCTCTCCGTGTAGCCTTAACATACTGTTGGAGCAAGTGCTGTGGCGAATATTGGGGAGTGATGGTGTAGCGGCTAGCGCGCTGCGCTACGAACCCGGCAACCCAAGTTCGATTCCCGCTCACGGCCAACATCAGTGATGATTATTTAAACAGGTCCTGGGCCTCCCCTAGGTCGACTCAGCCTCAAATGAGTACCTGGTGCAGTGCATAAAAAAACATTTCCACTGGGGAGACAAAGGCGGCCAGGCGTGGTGCTGGCCACCCACCCCCTCGTGTGCCGTGCCGGCCTTCATAGGTGCTCGATAACATCACTTGTCCCAACAGTCTGTTACAGCTATACGGGGGATCTTTGTCTTTGGTGTACGTGTGTGTGTGTGTGGGGGGGGGTGTGGTGTACGTGGGTGTGTTTCCTAATGTCTGTGTGTGTGTGTTTTCTCTTGGGTTGCTGCAGGGTCGCAGTGTGGTTTCTGGGAAGGTTGGGTATTTCCCTTGCACCTTTGTGGAGCCAGTGCGGGTAAGTGCGCCACGGGTTTATTACTTTTTTTGCACTCTTTTCGTATTTTTTGTTTTCACGTCTTTCTGCCACCCGTTATCATGCCTCCGATTAGCTACGCGAGGCGCGAAAGAAGTTCAACATGACGACTTTGACCAATTTTATCTTGTAGCTCCGTTTTCTTGCACACGACGTTGACCAATTTCTCTTGTAGCCCCGCCCACCACCCCCACGTTCCATTCCCTGGTTACCACATTCAGATAAGCCCCTCCCCCCTTAACTTTTATTTAAGGGCTGGTCGTTTGAAATTTTCCTCACTTGATGCAGTAATTTTAGCTGTGACGGTCGCACCTGATGACGGAGACTTGTGTTGCCTCCGAAACGTCGTGATTTATTATTTTATTTTATTTCCATTATTACTTTTATTAACTTTTAATTTTATTTTTTACCTACGTGACTTTACCGAAAAAACCTGAGAGTATGAATCCTTGCAGTCACGAAAGCTTCAAATCTAGAAATACTTATATAACATCTCTTGCGCCAACCCAAGGCGATGGCGAATGACAACGCTGCCGTACTATTTGTAACATCATTATGGCAATGCACACGTCTGGACGAGAACGTGACAGGCACTTCATTTAGATACGTTCCAGATTTCGGAGTAAAAGAAAACCCCGTCCTTTTCACCGTCATGCGAGGTGTCAGTTTTGTTGCCAGAAAAAAGGGGAAAACCCTATTGGTATATTTTGGTACTGGCAAAGGAGGTCCCATGATGTAGCTGCTTACCCGAGCCATTATTACTCTGGTAGTGCGTTGTCTTGAACTGTGCGCCTTTTGGCGTCATCTGGTCGAACACCATATGAGACGAGGCGCCAAAGAAAGCTGTCTCTGGTGTGGACCAATCAGTTTCAAAGACAATGCATAAATTACCAGAGTATTGTGTTTTTGTTTGCATTTGACTGCAAGTATTGCGGTTAATGTAGACATGATTCCTTGCAAAAGGTGTCAGTTTTGTTGCCAGAAAAAAGGGGAAAAACCCTATTGGTATATTGCGGTAAGTTGCGGAGGAATGGGATAGTGCTGCCACCTACTGCAAGAGAAAGGGATTTCAGACGCAGCTCTGTAATATCCGCTTCCGTGGGCCATTCTCTTAACACGAAGGGATCCGAATGCATACTTTGTCTCATGATGACTTAACACAATGGGCACAAACATATTTTTACCCAAATAAAAAACGCCGCCTTAATAACAGACACGTTTCTAATACGCTGTTGAAGCACCAATTCCCCTTCAGAAAGCAGAAATATCGATACGCATTATCAAACTCGACACTGTGGTGCCTCAGAAAGTCACTGGGCGTTGACCACAGCCCAGCGGTAGCGCGTTTGCCGCTTGTTTCAAAGATTCACGGTTCGAATCCATCGGCCTCCCCGGTTATTACTGCGGCGGTGTGAATGAACCTTCGTAGTAGTAATAATAATACTACAATGGGCCGTCTGCTTCAGAGTGGACGTTCAAAATCCCCTGTTGGCGTTCGGAAGAGGAGGCCGTCGTGTGCCAGGGTCAGGGTGCAAATTTGCCAAATTAAAACTTCTCAGCTGGGATTACACGTTGCAAACATCGCCCCCCCCCCCTCCTGACAGAATAATTCCACAGGTCTCTTGAGTTCTCACCTGGTTAAACAACATTAATTTTAAACTTTAAAAAAAGTTGACATGAACAGTTTTGATTTGAAATGTGAACACTTTTATTATATTCACATATTTTTCTCATGCGCCTTAGCAACTTACCGATTAAATCTACGTAGATCTTTCCATCATCAAAACGAACAAAAAGACACACACACACGCATATATACACACACACACGCATGCATAGGTCAGCTCAGTCCAGAAGAGATCAGATGAGAACCATCGAGTTTATAGCCCAATGGCACGTTGTACATGTTCGTAAACGCCACTCTTCGTCAGGTTTTTGGTGAAAACGGGCCGACGATTTTATACTAGCAATTGGGGGGGGGGGGGGTCACGAAGGCGATGTTTTAACGGCCATTTTGTCAATAATCCACTCCAAATGGGTGTGGTGCAGCGTCCATCTCCATTAGTGACCCTGAGTTGGTACTTAACATTCCACATACCTATGACAGGGACAAAGTCCAACTTTGCACCACGTGGGCCACGACGATTCCATGCACCGACACGAATAACATATATCTTGTTTTATAAAGCACGTGGCCATGTTATCGCCTGCTCGGTGAGATTTACAAATGCAAAATCACCGCGGATGTGAGGTTGTGGCTATGGCCGGTGACCTTTGCTCGCTGCCGGCGATGTTGGCCACGGCGGTGGTGGCCGACGTTTTCCGGTCCGGATGCCGAATGTTGGTTCGTCCTCACCCCGTGGCAGAAACGCCGCTGTGGTCGTGGTCTGTAGCGCGGTTCGTTCGATAAAAACGTAGCGCAAGGGAAAAAAAAAGCAAGCGCCGTTTTCAGAACTTTGGTCAAAACAACGGTAGCAGGGCAATTACACAAATTGGACAACCCCTCCACCCCAGTAAGCATTTCAAAATCACCCGAATAATACGTGCGCACGCACGCACGGCAACATTTGCCAGCCAGATTTGATGAAGCTGATGAAGCTAGTTGTAATCACTGGCGAAACGTCGTACGCAGATTGCAAATGTTGTGGCTTGGCTCTGCAACACACCGCTGTGCTGTACTAGTAACGAATTGGCACGTTCTGTTTACGTGACAACCCTTACTAGTTGGCTGTGTCGGGTGGTGGCGGGTTTTAACGACACATTTATCGATTTAAAGCTTTCGTGACTGCAGGGATTCATCTTCTTGGTTCTCTCGGTAAAGTCACGTAGAAGGAAAATAATAAAATAATAAAAATAAAACATAATAAAATACAATTCTCACGACGTTTCGGCCACGTGACTTTACTGAAAGAACCAAGAAGACATATTTACGCGATCGAACCCAAAAAAAACTCTATTATGGATGATATTGGTCGCGAAAGCCTGCGAGTTAAACTAAGTATTTGGCTGCTATACATTTCCACATGATAAGCCACTTCACTGACCTATCATTTGTGGCCAGGTCGCTTCTGAAAAATTGCTTTATAGCTCAGTGGGCCTTACCTGGTACAAATACAACGTAGTTTAGTTTTTAGTTTCCGAGATCTGATGAGGACAAGTGCATCCTGGGTTATTTGGGCAAAGGCTTGGGAGAGAAGCACCACTGAAAATGTGGTGAAGCAAGACCACCTTCAATTGACGTAATTTATTATTTCAGGCTGAGCAGCTGAGGAATAGATAATTGTATGCCTGGTGTATGACACATACAGGTAACTGATCCGTAATATTTTTTATGTTGTCTTCTGTCCTTTTATTTCCTGTGAAGCCAAAGAAAGTAGAAAACCACGACTATGGCGGATACCCATGGTGAGCAGATGATTGTGTTTCCGTTACTTATTTGAAAAAGATGGTGGTGATGACTGTCTAATAAACGTTACCAATGCAGCGATGATGATGATCAGTGACGATGATAATTACGATTACGATAACACCGGCCAGGCGGCATGAGCGGGTGGCGGGCAGTCGGATGGCCGCGACTTAAAATCCTGGTTGGGGGTTGACTCAGCCCATTATCACTCGAGGGTCGATACAATAGGTACCACGGTGTGGGGGGAAGTCAACAGTGGTTGTTGCCCCGTGGATACACTCTCCCCCGCCACAGGGAAGTGCAATTTCCAGCTCTAACTCGGGGGCTCGTGAACGGGAGTCGAACACCGCCTCCTCGACGCTCATTCGTATGTACGGTGCGAAAGGAGTTCAACGTACACGCGTGCACACGTGCACTTGCGCGGGAACTCGCTCTGACTCGACATTGACAACGCTCGGCTCCGGGGGGCAGGTTCGCGGAGGTGCTGGAGAGGAGCGCGGCGGGGGACATCCTCATGAGCTGTCCGCATGGGACCTACCTGGTGCGCGGTCGCGTCAGGGACCAGCGCGAGTACGCCATCAGCATCCGGTCCGATTCGGCCCCCCCCCGCCCTACCCTGCAACCCGGTGCCGGCAAAAACGCAGCCACGCCAGACACTTGTGTTCTCAGCACTCGACGTCAGTATCGTCGTCATCATCGCCATTGTCATCATCGTCGTCGTCATTGTTATCATTGTCGTCATCGTCATCATCATTGTCTTCATGCTCATCATCATTGTCATCATCATTGTCATCATCGTCATCATCATCCGTGATTTTCGGGTGAGATTGTGTAAGCGATCAGGCCAAATTATTGTCATGCAACCGCTCAACACAGCCACACAAATTCAATTGTGGCGCGGTGTGTACAAGCATTTAACAACGCGTTATTTATTATCGTTTGAGACCACTCAGCGACGATGAGTTGAAGGACAATTCTCAAAACGCAATCAAGCGATTTTTAGATGCAAAATGTTCACTTGAAACCGCACCAAGCACTCTGTCAGGTCATCTGAGGTTGCTGCCAAGATCAGTACGTGCCCTAACTGAAATAACTTGCGGTAGAGCCCAAAAACACATCGAGGTGCTTTGGTAACTTCTTCTGCTGCTGACAAAAGCGTTCAGCCGCCCTGGGTCTCTTTTCGCCAAATTGGAATTTCCCCCTGTGGAGGTTTCTCCCGCGAGTGAAATTCGCGCTTCACCTGCGTCTGTGCTTTCCCAGGCACAACGAGGAGGTGAAGCACATCAAGATCGTGGCCAAGGAAGGAAAGTTCCACATCACCGAGACCAAGCGCTTCAAGAGCCTCGTGGTGAGTCTCAGCCCCTGCTGGGAGCCGCCAACCGCGACGTTTGACTTCGACAGGTCGCGACGCTGAACCCCCTCTCAACCCAACCCCGGGACGGTGATGCTCGTTGCAGAGGTTTCGCGGTTCGAATTCCTGCGATCGACTCGGTGTGTGTGTAGCTTAACGATGCTACGTGCTGTCTGCTTTACATCGCAGACGATGTTAAATAGCCGTTCGCAAAGGCGGGCCATTGTTTGTCGCCGTCACGGTCCAAAATTAGCAAAATGTTCCGCAAATTACTCAATTGGGTTGTGGCAGGACCCTCCTGAAAAAAGTGTCATGAGACTCGGCGAGGCTTTCCTGGGCAAACAATAATAATGGGAATGATGCAACGGTTTATTTTCCTTTTTTTTATTGCTATTAATTCAACAATAGGACAATATCCCTCCATCTCTAATGTCGCGTGATTCGTAGCATAGTGTGCTAACCACTGTGCCACCGCTCTCCATTTTTACACAAAGACCCATATAGCTTTCATAGACTAATGGGGCAAGTTTTGCGCTATGCCATGTACTTGGTGATCTAAGTTCGACTCCAGCTCACGGCCAACACCAGAAGCGAGTGATGTATAGATGGGGACAACACAGTTAAGTCGATCGGCAGGCCACATATTGTGTGCTAAAACTATTGTACTATAACAAAAAAATATTGAAACAATTTTTACTTAATTTTACCAGGTAAGGGCCACTGAGCTGTATAGCTCTTTTTCAGAAGCGACCTGGCCACAAATGATAGCTCAATGAAGTGGCTTATCATGTGGAAATTTATAGCAGCCAAATACTATAAACGCACGTTTCTTAATGTGGAGGGAAAAACCGGAGGACGTGGAGAAAAATCCACGCGGCCACGGGGAGAGCATCAGGGTCGGGATCGAACCCACGACCTCTGTATACCAGGCGAGATAGTTACCATCTCGTCACCATGGTGCCCCAAGTATGGGTACCCCACCCCCCACCTCTTCCTAGGATGTCTGGCCAGCGTGGAAGGATAGGCCATCTAGTGGAGGCCCTTCCGCCAGCAGTGGCACGAGCAGGCAAATGCAAGGGCTGCTCCTTTACCTGTACGTGTGCGTGCGTGACTTTCCTCGCGTGCGTTTCGTCTGCTTGTCTCCAGCAACTGGTCGAGTACTACCAGGTGCACTCGCTCAAGGAGGGCTTCAGCGCGCTGGACACGAACCTCAAGTACCCGTACAAGGGCTCCATGCAGTCCGTCTTGCCGCTTCGCCGGATGCGAGGGCCGGCAGACAGTGAGTGACGCCCCTTTTCCACCGCACAACCGAGGCCGTGCCGAGCCAGCCCGGTTGCATTTTTTTTCCTTCCACTGCAGAAGCCGAGGCGTGCCGCTGAGATGTATATTTTCTTTACTTATACAGTTGCTGAATGCAGACCCACAGCGTCATAAACCAAGTGTGAATGAGATTAAACAGTGTGCACCGAGTCTTCCACAAGGGTGGAGGAATCCATGAGAGAAGTTCGCAGGAACAGTAACCATGGCAGTAACGATAGCAGAGTGATAGCGGGGCAAGTGAGGGTTATAAATCTGGCAGCCGCCTGCGCTTAAACTGCGTATGCTGAGTTCATGGTCTCAGTCCAGTCACCAAAGACTGTACAAAAACATTATAATTCACAACTGATATATAACCATTTTATTTACATTAAAACATGTTTCTTTGTATCGTAACAACTTCTTTATTCAACATAAATCACTCCGTTAAAACAACACGCAAATATATATACATATATATACATGCACACACACAAAAATTTCAAGTGTCCCATCAGCCCTGGTTTAACAGACCGACCCCCTCGACGCAGGCAACGACACTCTGTTTCTCCCCTCTGCCTTCGGCGCTCAGAGCCTCAGCCCATCGGCGTCGGCATCGCGCGCTACGACTACGTGGCGCGGGACCGCGCCGAGCTCTCCTTCCGCGAGGGAGACGTCGTCAAGATCTACAGCAAGGGCGTCAACGGCTGGTGGAAGGGAGAGAGCTGCGGACGGGTAGGAGGGACACGCGTGCGCACTCGCGACGCACGCAACGCACGAGCGCATTGACGCTAAAGAAATATTTATTGTTGTTATTAAAGAACCCAGAATGCAAAGTGGATTTCAAAAAGACAGAGAAAAAAAAACCAACGACGTAACGCGCCCTCGACATTAGGGATCGAACGAGGGTGTTCGGGTTCGCTGCCCTACCGTGGCAGGGGTGTCGATCGGGAGCCACGATTGCCAGGCATTAACGACGCATTAAAATGTTTAATGCACATGCACCCAGTGGTTTATTCAGGAGCAAAACCCTCGAAATCCGTAGATGTCTCAAAAAACTGAAAGTGCGTTTCACCGAGGACAAAAACAGATTCACATTCTCTGATAATGCCCTAACATCACTGGCGTTCCATTGCTTCCATACCGTCCTTGCTTACTCTCCCATCTAAAACACAATGTGATGCCGAGCTGTCGATTCTGTACGATAACTTTGCTTGCATTGCATTTGGCACACATCCCTGTCCACATACTCGTGCAGGAATCACCTTGCATATATTTTGATCTGTTCGTACCTTAGGCTTGCTACGAATGTTATCTTAAAGTAATTCGTACGAGTCAATGTTCGTCGCTGACAATTAATTATATATATATTTTTAAATACCGTAACATATTTGTTTTGCTCTAATTTACATTTGTTTCATTGTTTTACTCCGATTTTATTTCATTGATTGTCACGTTGGTGACCCTGGTCACTCTTGCAAATTGAGACTAGCATGGTCTCTTGAGTTTTCATCTGGTTATACTAAAACTGGAACACTCGTGCAGTGGCGTGCCAGGCAAAATATTTCCAACGCAAATCATTTCTACCGTAAAAGTCACTAATTTTCATTTTAAAAAGTTGACTGCTTGTAAATGAGTTTTGCAGAATATAGCCAGTTGGCTCGGAGGTGGAGTGAGAGGCTCGCAATCGTATGGCTGCGAGTTCAAATTCTAGTTGGGGGTTGACTCGGCTCATAGTTTTTTCCGGGAATGACAAAATTACTTTGTGGGCAGGCAACATTGGTTGTCACGTGGGAAGACTCGCCACTACCATAGGAACGAGGAATTTCCACCACTGGCTCAGGGCTATGAACATAAGATGAACGCTGCCCCCAACGCTCACTTGAACAGGACATTAAATTGGCTTTTGTTAAAAGTATCTCTAAATTAAATATGCATCGTATGTACAATTTTACATTTATGACCACATCTCAAAAACGTTGTGAGATACTCCTCCCCCCCGCCACTGGGGGCCTCTACACTCAAATTCAGACTAAATGGTCAATACGCACATGGACGTTAATCCCTCCGTGTAATAACGTCATCATAATCATTGTCATCACCATCACAGGTGTTATCAAATTTATTTCACACCTGTCACTTGCAAACACATCAAGACCGACACCAGGTAAGGTCTGGTGGGAATATATAGATAAATTGTCGCATGTAATTATCCATTAATTAGTTGCAATGCCTAATGTATTTGCACGTCAGTTATACGTTGTCTTTGCTTTACGACATTTTCAGTGGTGGATCTCAAGTAAGCCTATGACCAAATCACCTGTAACGTGCCCGATCTTGCCAGACTTCTAATGCTAAGCAGGGGGGAGCCGAGCATATTGCTTGGATGGGTAAGCACCATGCAAAAGTTACGTGGTCAGCAGTAGAGGGCAGTGCAGAAAAATCCATTGCTGTACTGCACTATGCTCCAGCGTCTATGCTCCCCACCTTCATCATCCTGTACTGACCAGCACGGTGAATTATGGCCAAATAGCCCCATCTTCCCAGCGCTGGGATGTCCCTCACCAAGCAATGGGGCTGTACGTGTATATCTCTGCCGTAATTATTTTAACCTTGTGTTCATTTCCAAGAGGCAGGGGGGGGGCCGCGCGCCGCCCAAGTGTACTAACATTAAACACTGCCCCCTCTTTTCTTTCAGTTTGGACTTTTTCCCTTCTCCTACGTGGAAGAAGAAATGCTCTGATGTGCGGCGGCCGATTCTGGGAATGCAAATGTAGCTATCGTGCGGTGTCCCACGAGGCCGCTCCCCTCCAATTTTTTCTTCTTTTCCCCCCGTTGATGTCGTCCCCCTCGTTACGTTTCAAGACCAGCATTCAACGAGCACCTCCGGCCCGGGTGCGTGGCCGACGTGCCGGTCTCAAGCTAAACGCACTCCGAGATGCTGTTTTTATATACATTGGTTGTGCACATTGCACCGCGGCCCTGCGTGGGTGCAGAGGTGCTCAACGGCCAATGAGTATCGCCGTCCGGGGAGTCGGTGGCGAAGATAATCGCCGGCGTCGGAGCGGCGCGCCCCCCGCGGCCACGTACGGCCCGTGTTACTCGGCGGACTCCGAGACGCTCGCGGGGATTGGACGCGCGGCACGGGATCGGAGTCGATCCTTTGCCCCGACGACGACGTTCGACAATTCACACAGACGCGTGCGTCGTACGCGAAACATGATCTATATATGAGCGGCGGAAAAGGACGAGAACTCTACGTGAAGACTTTTTTTTTCTGCGTGCGTAAATATGTACATGCCCGTTTTGTAAATAGCACGAGGGCGCGAGGGAAAGGTGGCGATGCAAGGGTGAACATTGTGGTCTGGGAAATCTGCTAATTGGAGACATTTTGCCATCATCGGTTCGCGTGATCCCTGCAAACACTCGTGGCCGTGACTTTCGACGCAGTGTCAGACGCGAATTTGATTCGACAATTGAATTGCGACTCGGTTCCTTGTATCTCAAGGAGGGGGGTAATTTAATAATGTCACGAGTGGCTTGTAAGTGACGTTAAGCCATCATGATGGTGACAATTTTGACATGTTAATTGTAAAATTCGCAGGTGAGGTGCGGGGAAAAAAACCATTAGTTTACAGAACGGTCACGGATATGAAGATCTACTGGCACTTTACTGTGGTTAGTGCCCTGTAGGTTTAGAAGAAATATTGGCTGTGTCTACACCTGGTGTCATCTCTTAAGGTGTTTATACAGGCATAAGACTTGTTGGATTTCATTCAGGTTCACTATTTCTGTGACACACTGCCTTCGACCGACACCTGTTTCGAGTGTCTGGACTCTTGGTCTTTACAAACTGCACGTAAGTGCCCATGGAAATGTCTCCCCTGGCAATTTTCTCAATCAGTTTTCTCCTCATCAGAACACCCCATCCGGTTTAGAGCCAACTGCAATCCCATGACATTGTGCACACTGCAGCAAAACATTTGATGTTGTTAACGTCCCAGGTTGTAAAAAAAGAAAAAAATCTTTCCACTAATGGTTTTTGTGTTACTAATAATGCATGAAGCCGAATGTATTAATTTTAACTGTTCCTTTTTGAAAATTGCTACCATGAAATTTAAGTATTAAATTATAACACAGACGTTTTGTTTACGTGCGATTTTACGAATGTTGTCCCGTTTGCTTAAAGTGTACATAGTTTCGCGTCTCACAAAGCGACGCTTCTTGTTTTCCTGAATAATGTGAGAAGTGCATTACAGACAAATAAATGTTAACATAAGCGTTTTTTTTAATTTATAAATTCTACCATTTTGTTCCGCAATCGTTTAAAGTAACGTGTATAAAGGTATGATGACACGCCCGTGTCCTGTTCCAAAGGAATTCCTTAAAAAAGTGTTTTTTTTTGTTTAAATGACTCCGTTTTTACAAAACCCTCGCAGTTGTTCACGGATGTACAAAGGGAACTCCCCCATCGGTGTCTTCTGCTGGCTGACGACAGCATGCATGGGTATAATCAGGGCCCAATTACGTTTGATGGGGGCACTGGGCTGGTACAGCTTGGAGAGAGGGTGGGGCAAACTTCGCAAACGGGTTTTGATTCCTTACCCGTACCCGGCCGCACCAAGGTCGCAAACGGGTACCCGTACCCGGCCGTACCCGTACCCTACCCGTACCCGTCCGGGTACGGGTAGGGTACGGGTATCGGG
>CM025617.2:2322170-2356354 GCA_014621495.2 Entosphenus tridentatus | reverse complement strand
TTTTTACCTACGTGACTTTACCGAAAGAACTAAGAGTATGAATCCTTGCAGTCACGAAAGCTTAAAATCTAGAAAGAGAAAGATTCCTCGAACCGGTTCTGGAACTTGGCTTCTGTACAAATCCGCCAATGAGCTGGGAGGATGATCACACAAACATCGTGGCCGGCAGGCAGGGAGGGTGTGAGTGTGTTGGGGAGGCACTCAGCCACCAGTTGATCATCGGCATGGCTTTTGGTCATTTAAAGACCCTTGTACGAACTCGGTGAGACACTTTACTTAACGATTTACGTTATTGTTTTAATGCAGTATTGACTGTACTTCGTTTTGTTTATGTTCGGTGGGTAAATGACAATAACGATGTTAATTGCTTATGTTTATCCAGGGATGCTTAATTGAGTTTCAAGGATATTTTTAGATGTTTGGCAAATTTCGCCCGAAACAATGCATGTGCACAAGACAGTACTAACATCGCAATTAGACTCGTTCCGTCACTCCAGTCTACCTTTACAGTGAAATTATTCGACAAATTTTGCAAAAGTTATGTTAGCGATTGTCCCGCGTTTGCATTGTTTTCAAAATAATTGTTTTCAAAATAATTGTTTTCAAAATAATTGTTGGCGCTTTACAGGACAGACTTGACTTAGTTGTCCTAAAAATGTATTATTTTTAACAGGTTTCTTTGGTCCTATAATAACGACAAGAAAGTATTCGTGTTTCCAAGGAACATTTCATAGGGTATTACTACACTGGGACATTTGAGCTCGGTAGCGTTCTAAAACATCATTACTATAACTGCTATAGCTGTGTAATTGCTTTAGTGGGATGCTCTGTTAGTCCTAAAAGCTAAAGCTGTTTGATGTCTCGGTGTGCTGAAGTTGCCGCAGCTTTGTCCTCTAGAAGTGGTTCTTAACCTTTACTGCAACCTTGCACCACCCCCCTTCGGTTCTCAATTGTATTTTTATAATGTTTAGAAATACATCGGCTTGATAAAGCAAAGTAGTTGTACTTACGTGCCCGTGCTTAATTATGTGATTCAATGATTTACCTTTAAAAAAGTCTGGCCACGTCTCGCACCCCCAGAAAGGGCATCTCGCACCCCAGGGGGGGATACGTGCAAGCCCAGGTTAAGAACCACTGTCCTAGAGCATGTTCTGTGTAGAGTACTGTATTGGCAAATCATAGCTATAGAATCTTAATTGTCCGGCTGTGTCGGCTGTTTAGTCTGTTCGTAATGCTCTTCATCTGTTAAAGCCTAACTGAGTGATAAAACTACATAGCATATATGATGTCTGTATAAACATCAAATATTTTTTTGTATGAAAGAAGGATCTTGAATGAGGATGTTTGACCAAATCCATAATAGATCGCGTAAATATAAATGTGTTGTTAAACCCACCAACACCCGACACAGCCGATTATTACTAAGAGTTGTCACGTAAACAGAACATGCCAATTCGTCACTGGTACAGCACACCGGTGTCTTGGAGAGCCAAGCCACAACATTTACAATTGGAGTACGACGTTTTTGCCAGTAATTACAACAATCTTCATCAGGTGAAATGCTCCTGTTTCGTTTGTGTTAAATTTACCAAATCCGTTTTAATAATTATTTTGCGTGTGCCAGGAAATGAGAGTACCTGAAAAAAAAGCAAAGGTTTTATATATATTGTGATAAACATGAAAGTGCCTGTGAAATTAGCCCTAACCTCCCCCCTCCCTAAAATCCCTGTTGGCCCACACGCACACACTGCAGTGAGCAGACGGTGATTGCTAGAGGTGACTCGCATATATGACATACTAATGCGTCCGGACAGACTAGAAACGCACACATGCAGACTAAATGCAGCCACACAGACCCAAAGACCACACACACATGCAGATTCCATGCAGACACGCAGAGTTTACACAGACGCGTAAAAACAAGATATAAAACACGTACTTGCAGACTAAATTAGACACGCACACCCATACACAAATACATGTCGACACAATTTGTATGTGCACATGTATTTGTGTATGTGGGTGGGGAGCGGTAGCGTAGCTGTTAGCGCGCTGCGCTACGAACCTGGCGACCCGAGTTCTATTCCCGCTTGCGGCCAACACCAGTGACGATTATTTGAACCAATCCTGGGCCTCCCCTAGGTCGACTCAGCCTTAAATGAGCACCTGGTGCAGTGTGTAAACATCACCACTGGGGAGACAAAGGCGGCCGGGCGTGGTGTTGGCCACCCACCCCCTCGTGTGCCGTGCCGGCCTTCATAGGTGCTCGCAAACAGCACTTGCCCAACAGTCTGTACTGGCTGTACAGGGGATATTTGTTGATGTGTATGTGCACACATACACAAAACAAGATGCGTCTCCCACCATAGCCCTTTTTAGTTTGTTGGGGAAAGTGCTGTTTGGGAGCATCTATAAAGGCTGATTGGGCTGTAAGATTTCTATGGAATGATTGTTAGCCAAGAGTTGGCCTGGAAAAAACTCAAGTAGCTGGATCACCTGAATAAGAAGAGTAGTGCGTTGATATTGTGATGTGGTTCCATTATGTTTCATACTAATCCAAACATATTTTCTTAAAGCGTTATGGATGAAGGCAGGGAATTACTTTAAATGAATGGCAGCAACGACATGTAATGATTGATGTAATGATTGATGTTGCCAGATGTAGCGTCAGTTATATCAACAAATGTACATCAGCATTGAGAGCTGAAATTCCCATGACATCGTGATGCAAGGGCTGTGTTGGAAACTCTTCCTTTGTTGCCAATGTCTGCTTGTCTCCCTTGTGCTGTTGCATTTTCAGCCCCATCTGTTTCGACATGATAGAAGAGGCGTACATTACCAAGTGTGGCCACAGCTTCTGGTATGTGCTTCTGCTCAGAGGAGAATTGCTTATGTTCACTCGTTCGGGCTGCACGCTCGAGATTAAATCGTATGCGGCAGGCAGCAGTGATTGCTTCAGTGGCCGTACATGTATGTTGATAAATAAAGGATATCGTGCAATGCACCTCGTGGCACTGGATAGTCGTATTTGTAACAAAAGAAATGGCATCGCGCAATGTTATATTACATTTCGGCGCCTCATACATACTTAGTACCCTATGCATGGTCTGTGTGGGATGCGGTAGTGTAGTGGTTAGCGTACTGGGCTATGAACCTGGCGACCAGAGTTCGATTCACGCTCATGGCTAATGCCGGTGATGAAAATCTGAACCAGACCTGGGCCACCCACCCCCTCATGTACAACAGTACCAGCCTGCATATGTGCTTGCTAACAATACTTGCCCCATCAGCCCTTTAAGGCTAAATAGGGGATATTTGTATTCTTAAGACTGTCGAGGATAGTAATAGCTAGGTGGCTCAGGTAGCTAAGGTCGGGTCAGAGTTCTAAGCCATCACTGCTCCGATATCCTGGGTTTGTAACTGGCCATGCATCCATGTTTTTTAATGGTCAAATCCTGATTGTCAGTGACAGCACTATATAAATCCTTCATATTAAATTCGCTTTTTAACTAAATTATGCTTAACACGTAGGCTTTCGCGACAAATATCATCCATTGGTTTTTCGCGTAAATATATTAATGTGTCGCTAAAACCCGCCACCACCCGACACAGCCAACTAGTAAGGGCTGCCACGTAAACAGAATGTGCCAATTCGTCACTAGTACAGCACACCGGTGTGTTGGAGAGCAAAGCCACAATATTTACAATCTGAGTACGACGTTTTGCCAGTAATTACAACTAGCTTCATCAGGCGACAGACAGATTTGTGCAGAAGTCCACCTGTTTCGTTCCTTATATAGAGGCGAAGATGTGGCGAAGATGAAGCTATCAACAGAAGGTGTGTACAGGATTAACTGCACGTGTGGTAAATGTTATGTTGGGCAAACAGGACGAATGATCAGCACGAGACTAAAATAACATCAGAGAAATATTAAATTATCCCAAATACAACTGTCAGCAGTAGCAGAACACACGTGCCAACAAAGGACACTCAATTGATTTTGATAATATTGAAATCTTGTGCAAAACTAGCTACTACTGGCCAAGACTAATTAGAGAATCTATCGAATTTGAACAGAAATCAAAATAACTTTAGCCGGATAGCTACCGCCTTAGTGCTGTGTGGAAGCGAATCATCAAATAATACATTATTTAAATGCAAGCCTTCAAAGGGCAGTGTACTTCAATAGGGATTACCGTTGGTACGGATATTTTAACAAACATAATAGACAGGAAGGACAAGTTCAAAGGGCCTGCATAATGCACATGCATAATATACGTTGCCTCAGTAATCCCCCCCCCCACATTGCATAAGAGCACAGAAGCGTGGTCACCACATCGTCGCCTCGATATAAGGAACGAAACAGGTGGACTTCTCCACAAATCTGGCTGTCGCCTGATGAAGCTAGTTGTAATTACTGGCGAAACGTCGTACTCGGATTGTAAATATTGTGGCTTGGCTCTCCAACACACCGGTGTGCTGTACTAGTGACCAATTGGTACGTTCTGTTTGTGACAACCCTTTCTAGTTGGCTGTGTCGGGTGGTGGCGGGTTTTAACGACACATTTATATAATTACGCGATCTAACCCGAAAACCTCTTATGGATAAATTATACTTATTTCAGCGAAGAGAATTAAAAGCACAAGTTTGATTGACATGTTGCATAAATATGTTTGAAGACGACTGCTTGTGTTGCGATCGAAACGTCGTGATAGTGTTATTTTGATTATTTTTTCTATCTACTTTGCTTTACAGAACGACCCAAAGAATATGATATAAATATGTTGTGCCCCTAGTATGGATAAAGAGGCTGATTGAAGTGACTTCAGAAGTCGTTCTGTCACAACCCCTTTCACTGCCATTCTCTAAACGGAGGTCCAAATTTAATTTGTCGTCATCTCATAACATGATGCAGATAGAGCAAGCGGAATACAATCGGGAGGAGAAAAATCATCAATATGTATATCAGATGGTGTATTTTACATTGTCATCAACATAATTTTTAAAAATATAAACCCGAGTAATTTAGTCCCCACAGTGAGATTTATTTACGTGCTTCCAAATGTAAGAGTTTGATAGGAAATATTGGATCTTAAGGAGAGGCTGCGTAATAAAGTTGTGCGAAGTGATGTTGCCGACAATTGGCTCTGCAAAATAGTGCTCACAATTTTCAGTGTGATTAATGATT
This sequence comes from Entosphenus tridentatus, assembly GCA_014621495.2. Classification (NCBI taxonomy): domain Eukaryota; kingdom Metazoa; phylum Chordata; class Hyperoartia; order Petromyzontiformes; family Petromyzontidae; genus Entosphenus; species Entosphenus tridentatus. The sequence goes on along the minus strand of CM025617.2, from coordinate 2,351,164 downwards.
CATCAAGCCTTGCAAACACCGTTGTGAGTTGTTTACGGAAATGCAGTGTTATCAGTGCATTTTAAGATGAAGCCAATCGTTCTGTTAATAAGGAACTACCCCAGGTGTTTTTTTAGTACGTTTATAGCCAAAGTCTGAGTCTTAAAATGCTTTTGCTGAAATTGTGCCCATTAACTCTTACTGATAAGCTTTTTTTTTTCAAAGTACTTCTTGCTGAACAGTAATCCACACACATACTCATTTTATTTGGAATGGACCCCATAATTTAGATGGAGTGCATTTGCCAATAATATATTGCAACCCAGCAGCATTTGTCTAGCAAGCCCGAACTGCTGATGAGACCTTGAAGGTGGAAACTGGTCCATAGTTGGTTGAACATGCGTTTGGAAAGCCTGTGGGCATATAGAATATATACATGTGTGGAAACAGAATGTAGTTATATGTGCATAGTTCTCTACATTTCAAAAGGAATGTATAGTGATGTATCATGATTCCTTGGTGCATTGTTATTTAATATTGAACTTTGCTTGGTTTGCTGGCAGGCACCTTTAAACACTTAGCATTCGCGTGATCGTAATAATGGCCACTTTTTTTAATTGTAATTTTGTGTTAATGAATTAACAGCTGTGGCATTCTTGCAGGCTACATCATAGGTAATTGAATACGTAAGCCATACGCATTGAAGCCAGATGTTTTTTTTACTCCCATTTTTAAAAGAGCCCCGTATTCGGTGACTCCAATGCCCGACGTTGTATTTTTTCCAGTTTTGTCAGAGAAAGCAGATATGGTTTGCAGGAAACCTCCTATTAAAATTAACGAATTCACAGCCCTTTTCAATTCACTGCTGGATGGAGGCCTCCCCATGTGTTGTCGGTAGTTGTTTGACTGTCCATTGCCACGCTGGTCAGAGTGCCTATTGTAGTGAGTTCTGTCGTCCCAGGACCGGTTTGGATATGACGTGCCACTGTTAGCTGTGGCCAAGAATCGAAGTCGGGCTGCCGGGTTCATTGCATAGATGCCTAACCACTGCTTCCCACGCTCCTTTCCGTGTTGCCTGGCAACAATTTCGGTTGTGCTGGCTTCGAGGGGTGTGGCACGGCTTGTTTTCGCTCATCCGATAATTGTCTGGAATTTTTTTTTGTTCAAGCCGAATGAACGCACGCAGCCCTTTAATTTGTCTTTTGTGCCAGAGTCTTGCCCAGTTAGAGCTAACGCAACACGATGCTGAAGTGGTTTGTTATTGTATTCCATTTTTTTCCACCGTCTGATGAATGCGCGACAATTTTCGGTGATTGGTAAATTTTCCAATAATGCTAATAACGATGATTGCCAATTACTCGCCGTTGCATTTTGTCTGTTTCAGTTGCAAATGCATCCGTCGGAGTCTGGAGGAGAACAATCGTTGCCCAAAGTGCAATTACGTCATTGAGAATCCAAACCAGATATTTCCCAACTTCCTCTGTGAGTTTTAACTTATTTTCCATCCACCTGCATTTTTTGCTTATATTTGTTGCACCACAATGCAACACAGGCCTTCAATGATTGATGCTCGCATTATTGTATATTTAACAGCTTTTTTCCCATTCGCGTTTGTTCGCAGTGAATGAGCTGATCCTGAAGCAGCGTCAGCGGATTGAGGAGAAGAGAATGAAGATGGAACAACCGGTCAGTGTCCCACGTGCCTCGGTTGGAGATGTGCAGGGGAAAACATAACTGGCACATTTTGTTGCATTATCTTTACTTTAAAATATCCCAAAGTTTTATTCTGATTGTGCAATGGGCAGGATGTCCTTGGACAACTAATCTGATCGGAACTCTCACAGAATAAGTGCAACCCTTTGTCCTAGACAGTTATTGTTATTGCACTTTCTTATCCATGAAAGCTTGACCGAGTCACACATCTTTTCCAGGAGGGTCCTGACAAGTGTTTTTGTTTGTAGTCGCGGGCTCAGGGTTGCTGTGTGTAACATTAATTGAGTAATTTGCAGGAAATGTTTCAGCATTTGGATGTTCGGCCAATACCAGTTCCATTGTACAGTTTATTAGCAGTTGAAGGAAACTGGAGAACCGGGAGGAGACCCATGCAGAACAGGGGGTGAACATATAAACGCCACACAGAAAAGTGACCACTAACCACCACACTCATTACTTTAGAACTGCTTTTTGTGTTTAGTTTGTTGTTCTTCCCCCACACCTCCCGATTTAGCATGGTTGGCTATGTACGGCGTGAAAGAAGTTCGACATACACACCCATTAGTTCCTCCCTCCTTTAACATCTTTGTGATGTGTATCGACCACCGGTGCTCCTTGGGATCTAAAGTTTTTGTTGCATCTCACTCGTCAGTTTGTGAGCCAGTGGACGGCTTCAGAAGTCACCTGGTGAATATCCGAATCCCACAGCGACTGATCGACCGTGGCAAGCAGTGGTTCACATACTTTATTTGGCTTTTATACATTTCCACTTGAGCCACTTCATTGATCTTTCATTTGTGGCCAGATCGCTACTGAAAAAAAGGTGTATAGCTCAGTGGACCTTACCTGGTAAAACAACAATATAACAGTTTTGAAATAGTTCCTCTACGTGGTCCATGGTTGGAGTTTGCTGACCGAAGACGCACCGTGTGCTACGGTCTGTCGGTGTCGTCAATAGCTGCACCTGCCTCGACGTGGACACGCAATGAACTTTGCTGAAAGAAGGAGACGACTCCCAGCAGTGCTTTTCGCACTTCACAAAGGTGACCGGCCACGTCTCTTGATCCCCGTGTTGTGTTGTGACCCTTCCACCCTGCCCCACCCCCCACCCCCCCTCTTCCTCACAGAGCGGCCAGCACTGGCATACTATCCAGGAGTTGCTGGCGCTGGACCAAGATGGCTTGGAGCTCGCCGACGTGAACCGCATGCTGGAGCTGCTCACGCAGAAGAAGATGCAGCTGGAAGCGGTGAGTTGGCCCCTGGAGGAATGCGGTGGCGTTTGCACAGGTTTGGCCACCGTCGGCCGCGGGAATGTGGCACGGTGGCATTTGTGATGGTGGCGTCAGGAGGAATGTGGTGCCGGAGAGGTCGGGTGTTGTCAGGTGGTGCGACAATGCTGTGATATTTCGCAGCGATGGGGTGCTGGTATAGTTCTGTTTTGCAGAGGTGTTCGCAAGAGCGGCCACAGCTTCTGCCACGAGCTTTCGCTCACAGGGCAATTTGCTTGTTTTGCATCCCCGTCGTTGCACGCTGACGTAAGTTGCTTGCGACAAGAAGCAACGGTCCCCCGTGCGCACGTGTAAACGCAGCGCACCCATATAGCACCACTTGACTGTACGCATCGAATAAAAGTCATCACACACGGTGTTGTAGTGCAAGCAGGCTCCAGTCCCTGCTTAGCACCCGATGTGTACGAAGGGTGATGGAATGTGTGGAATTCTCTCCCACCCTAGGTAAGCACTGACCAATTCTCGGTGGTCATTTAAACCGTGCCTCAAGACATTGTTGGAATCGACTTTTCAAAACATTAAACTTGGTGGCAGTAATCTGTGTTGCATTTAGTTGATTTTAGTGTCTCGATTTGTTGTGTTTTGTATTAACTGTGCATTACACGTGAATTGTTAAGCTCTTTGCACAATCTTGATCCTGAAATTGCCTTTGAAATCGAATGTTGTTGTAGTTACTTGCTGGGTTATGCATGATTACATAACAGCGGCAAGTTTGGTACAATCCAATTAGGATTTATAAAGCACCTGTGTGTGACCACATCTAAAGATGCTCTACAAAGAGTGGTGGGCATGAATGGCTGGAAGATTCCTTAAATCCCCATGATAGAAGGGGACCCTGTGTTGCAATCTTAACTGTTTAGTCCTGCAATGGATAAATATCTTTTTTTATCACATTGCGATAGAGTTGAGCCGCAACCAAAGGTACTGCCATTGTGCCTGCGAGTCTAATTAAGAGATCTCATCTACGCCTAGAGACGCATCATTGTATTTATACACGTAGTGCGGTGTATTGGTTTTTACGCACTGCGTTATGAACCCAGCAAGCCTGTGTTTCGTTCCCAGTCAGTTTCAGTTTTTCAGTTTCATTTATTAGGTATAGCCCTGTGAGCCATTTGGCTCTTGAATCGGGTGCAACCGCAACAAACAAAAGACAAAAACATGAACAAGAAAACATCTTAAAGTGACTGTGACTATGCGCAAACATAAAATCCAGGAAAACATCAGCGGTGAGTGATAATTGAACCGTATCTGGGCTCCATATCTTCGGCAACCCACCCTGACGCAGCATGTTGAAAGATGGTCAAGCAACCCCCGTGACCGGCACAGCATGGTGAAGCCTTTATTCATTAGTGTATTAACAAAGGACCCTACATTATTTTACAACATATACGTCTTAAGTGAAGATGCAAAGTATTTTATTTGACCTTGTCACGTGTTTTTTTTTTACTTTTCCAGGAGTCCACAGTGGCACAACACCAGCTGCTGATTGAATTCCTGCAGCAGGCTCACCGCAACAAGCAGGGGGTGCGTTGTCTCTCATCTCGCCACTCGCTGTTCCACATCACAAGCTCCGAACACTGCAGTTAATGGAATGTGTATTTCCTCTGAAGCGTTTTTTGTTGCGATCCTGGAATAAAAGCTTAGGAACTGATCGCGGTGGGTTCAATAATTAATTTTTGTACCGACAGCCTTGCAGCACCAAGCCTCTACTGTACACTCCTATCGTGTTCTTTGTTGTAACATTCTCACCCGCCCCTACTGGACAGCTGTGATAAAGAGCTTAATAGCTCATCAGATTCCTCCAGTGTAAACTAATATTCTGATTCTGATATGCATATTTAGCAAGATTCATCTGCTTAGCTTCTAAGATCTCGATAACATTTGATGCATTCGAAATGCTTTGGTCAAAGGCAGTGTTAATAATGGAGGTACATTTTTTATTTGTGCTGTACTACCAACTGTACTTTTTAAAATGTTTTTGCATTTATAGTTTCGAGACTGTTCCCCCCCCCCTCACCTTGTGGTCATCAGAGACGTTCTCATTGACTACCACCATTTACATTTGTAGTGGGTTCAATTGAGGCGCACACTCAACTTGGAGGCAACACTATTAACGCATAACAACCAACGTGAACATTATATACAGGGTGGTGACCACCGTTCCTAACCTCACTAACACTCGGGGAGTACTACACAGCGTCACCAAGGCAGGTGACGGGCTGCCTGGTCACGAACGACAATCGGAGACTCGAGGACCGCTGATGGCGTCTTCATCCCTGGGTTGAACAGCCCAGAGCTCTTTTCACACCCCGCTTATAACTCCCGTGGCGTGGCTGGCTCCGCCCCAGGCCACGCCCCCCTTCTCGATCCTTCGGGAAGGTCCGGTCCCCCAACCACGTGACCTCCAAGCTCCCCCCTGGGGCCCCTAGCCCCCCTTTGTCCGGTCACGTGTCCTGTTGGGTTCACGCAGAGTGTCACGGCCTGACATGACCTCCGTGACACCCGCCTACAGCACCCATACCGAGCCAACACAATAGTGACGTATGTCACTCCACATTTATATTGTCCTCTAGTAATCCTTCGGGCATTTGTTTAACAAGCCTGACTCTGCTGATGAGAGGCAGTTTGTCTTTGAGTGCTTCAACAAATGCTGCTGAATAATATTAGCCTGGAAAGCCTGGCGGCTGTTGGATGAAATAATCTTGGTTTGTGGAGGCACAGAATAGAGTCCTGATTGTATTTGCATTTCCGTGTTGGAAATATTCACTCACTGTATTGTTTTCAGGTTGATTGTGAAATAAATGCGTGATTGGCATCTATTACAATATAACGGCAACTGCAAAGTATTTATTATTGTGTTTTCTACACAAATAAAATTGTGGTTACCAGTGCCGACAAGCAAACCGTTTTTGTGATGCAGCCCAAGGCCGATTGTTTTTTTTTTCTCTCTCACTCTCCGCAGCAACTGGATCAGCTGACGAAGGAGCTGAGCGTCCTGCACGGCGATATGCGGCACGTCGAGGTGCGAGACTGTACCTCGGACGTCGGCGTGCGGTCACGCATTGCAAATAGGCCCTGCGTGCAAGCGGTTCCACGCTCGTGTGTAAATGAGCACGAGAGCCCCAGCCTCGCGATACGAAAGTTAACTTTTTATTTTACCAGGTAAGGCCCACTGAGCTATATAGCTCTTTTTCGAAAGCCATCTTGGCCACAAATGATAGCTCAACGAAGTGGGTTATCACATGAACATTCATAGCGGCGAAATGCACGTTTGGAGGAAAATCCGCACGACCACGGGGAGAGACATGCAAACTCCAAATATACGGACGTCAGGGTTGGGATTGAACCCACAGCCTCCTGTATACTAGGCGAGGTAGTCAACATCTCGCCACATTGCATGTGAGAAGCCGCGCCTGCAACAACCGCCGATGGTGAACAGGCCTGCCATGGCTGTGTAGGCGACATTGCAGCTCGGCTGCCTTGTGACTTTTTGTTGGGGGGGGGGGGGGGGGCAAAAAAGGCATCTTGAGTACTTCAAAATGAAACCGTGAAAAATAGCAACGACTGCGTTTTTTTGCAGCGGTTCACCAGCACGTGTAATGAAAGCTCAACACGTTTGTCAATAACAGTGCCCTAGACGTGTGTGCGTGTATAAATAATAGGATATCTGTTGGCCACCCACCTCATGGGTCGTGCCGGCCTTCGTAGGTGCTTGCTAACAACAGTGTTTCAGGCTATATGGGGGATCTTTATATAATAGGATAGTAGGGAGCAGCAGTGTAGTGGTTAGCGGGCTGTACTACGAACCTGGCGACCCGGATTCGATTCTCGCTCATGGCCAACACCAGTGACGACTATCTGAACCAGTCCTGGGCCTCCCCTAGGTCGACTTGGCTTCCAAATGTGTACCTGGTACGATGTGTAAACATCGCCACGTGGGAGACAAAGGTGGCTGGGTGTGGTGTTGACCACGCACCCCCTCGTTTGTCGTACCGACCGTCGTAGGTGCTTGCTAACAGCACTTGCCCCAACAGTCTGTTATAGGCTGTACGGGGGATCTTTTTCTTTACATAATAGGATACATTTTGGGCATTCGGCTTCTCTGCATTGCTCTCGACGATTAAGAAGGGTGGGACGTTGTCCAAAGCATTTGCTTATATATTATTCCTTTCAAGGCAGGGTTTTTAACAGATATTTAAGTTTGTTATATGTGCAATATTTGTGCATTGTGTTAAGTTAATTTGTTTTCATTTAACACGTAGGTTTTTGAGAATGTGAGAATCTATTCAGCCGTGGTAAATGTGTAATGACCATTTTGTTCGTTTAGAATTTTTTTTTGCTTTTTATTGACTTTCTTTTCTCGTGCTACTTTATTAATATTAATGTGCATGTCTGATGTCTTGACTTACGTCATAGCATTGTTCATACTGGATCATCTTCAAGGTGGTTCGAGTGCCTTCCCTGTTACAGGCGGATAGAGCGATTGCATAAATGATTTTCACCTTGGTTGTAAAGCGTTACAAACCGAGACATTGCTTGTAAAGTGTTCCAATGATGCCGGTGTGCTTATATGTAAAATGACAAGTTTTTTTCCCAGGATACTTTGCCCCACAATTCAATCCCCCGCCATAATGTGCCATCTAGGAGCTGATGCAGAAACACCACGAAGCCTTGGTGCCCCAAGTGCCCCAGTTGCTGGAGACCCAATCGACCAGGTGAACAACCATGGCTTTGGTGAACCGTGGCCCTTGGTGTGTTTTAGAATTGGGAGAATGCGATTTTTTTGGAAAGCCCGAAAGATGGTTTAAAATGCGCCGCTGGAAAATGGGGAAGAGAGTTGTCTTTCGCAGTGTGGTTCTCGACAACGATATGAAAACACGTCTTCCAGAAGATGATTTATTGTGCAAATATGTCTTAGAGAAGGTTATCCTGAACAACTGGTTTAACAAATAAATTAAAATCTTCTGAAAGATAGCGCTTTCTCCGGATAATAAGACGCATCCGCCCCCATTCCTTTCCTTTAAATTACATGGAAAAAAGTGCACCTTATAATCCGGATAATGTGGTAATTGCGGAACGAGGAATGGCCCCACACCGTGTGGTCGCGAGAACCTGAGAGTACGAAACCCCGCGCTTGGAAACCGACGCTGTTTTCTCGTCGAAGTAGTTGATGCAGGCGGACTTCTGACATTGTTGCAACGTTGCTTGCGTGGTTTTTTCCAGCAGTTTGGTCGACTCGGATTACCCCTTCTCTGCATTTACGGACAGCGCTCAGGTGAGCCGGCATGTTCGCGTCCCCTACACGCACGACATTTACCTGGCACCCGAGCTTCATTGTAACGTCGTAATATGTAATGTACGGCTCTATCGGCTCATTTTGTCATGGTTACGAGCAATAAAGCCCCCCGCCATACGTTGTCGAGGTTTTTGACCACAGTGCAAGTTGAAGGCAAGGATTGTGGGAGAATAGGCATACGGCGTAGCGTAGTGGTTAGCGCCCTGCGCTACAAACCCGGCCACCCGAGTTCGATTCCCGTTCACGGCCAACACTTGGTCCCCTCCCCTAGGTCGACTCGGTCTCAAATTAGTACCTGTTGCGGTGTGTAACCATGGGCACTGGGGAGACAAAAGCGGCCGTGCATGGTGCTGGCCACACCCCCCCCGTGTGGGTGGCTCTGCGGTGTCGTACATGTAGCTCCGTGGCCTATAACACCCGTTATGCATGGCGGTCTCCCATCCAAGAAGAACTATTCTACTTGGCTTCTAAGATTTGACAAGATCGGGAGTATTGCCGGCAATATTGTTTATCGGCAATTGGAGAATGGTAAACCCCCCCCCCCACCGCGCCGATGGCAAGCACGTCTTTTCTCTCCATGCTGGCTTGCAGGCAAAGCGGTTACCGTGCCACGGGAACAACTCGATGGCAGCAAGGAGGAAGAAGCTGTCGGCACATTTTGACGACCTGGAGCAGTGCTACTTCACCTGCCGCCTGTCGTCGCCCTCGGGTCAGTACATTCCCTCCGTGGCAGCCGGCCAACGCCGTGCACCCATAGCGTATATTATGTATGTTGAACTTCTTACGCACCGTATGTAGCGTGTTAATCGGAGGTGCAGGGGAAGGACCACAAATGAAACGGTGCTATAGAACAGCAAGTCCTCCTTTAACGCGGTAGATGCGTTCCTTTAAAAAATAAATCCCCGTAAAGAATGTAACGATAAAGTTTGGCGAGATACAATGTACGCACACACAGATGGCGGGACAAATAACTTGGGGTACGCCGCCACGTGTTTGTATTATTTTGCGTACTGTATTGTACCACTCGGCCACGTAGCTCAAGAAAGTCTTTCATTGTGGATCTCTCAAAAACTGCGTGATAATGGTGCGCATTCCACGTTATAACTGGCGCGTTCCCCTTTTTAATGGTGTACGTTACGCAAAAAGTCTTCCCTAATGGAATAACTGCATTTAAAGCAAAAACGCGTTAGTGTGAACACAGCGCATTAAGCGATGACTTACCGCAGTGGGTCTGAACCGTGAGCAGTGTGATATCATCCAGTCGCCAGCAGAGGGCTCTGCTCTTGGACCAGTCTGAAATGATTGCATTACCACGGCAGTGCCTTCTGATCAACGCGGTTCCTAAGCCCATTGGGGAACTGCAGACCACGGTGTGAAATGACGCCAGTGAGGCTTAACGTTGCCTTTCGCTTAGCTTGCGCGGCTTATTCCGAGAAAGTGGCCGTTTGTGGAGAATACAAAAATAAAGACAAGGATTCGTTTGACCGAGTGAAATGATTTTATTTAGCTTCATAATCTCATGAGCCTTTTGGACCAGTGTCTGGCAGCAGCAGGAGCAGCATCAGTTTGAGCAGGCAAACTCTAGATTTTTCTTGACTTGCGCAGTCTTTTCAGGGCAGTTCTATAATTTCAGATGGACATGTCACAGACTATGTATGCATGTATATTACATTTCTATTTCACCGTACATAGCCAAACGTTCTAATCGGAGGTAGGTAATCATTGGGGCTAGGCACAATGCAAAAATACATCATGGAGGTCTTACAGCATGGTCGAGAAGACCCACGCATTCGCGTTTTCCGTGCTGGTGGCAGCGATTCACAGGTCTAAGACTCGACACGTCAAGCAACTATCAACCGACGCACTATCGGAGTTGTAATAAAGTTAACACTTGTCTGGAGTTGAGCACGAGCTTGGGAAAGAGACGATTGGAGGGAATTCCAAAGTCGAGCAGTGCGAGGAGAGAAACATTAGATGTGAGTTTACCACGTAGGCTTTCGCGACCAATATTACAATCTAACCCAAAAAAATCTCTATTATGGAGAAGTTTTGTGACCTGCATTGTGGTGGTTGAACACAGTATGGGTGACACAAAACAGTGGTGGACCGAGTCCTCAGCGTGGGTGGAAGAATCAACGAGTGAAGTTCACGTGAACAGTAACTGTGGTCGTAGCAATTGAAGAGTCACAAGGAGGCAACTGTGAATACCAGTGAGCAAGTGACGAGGGTGAATTGGCGGGGACTGAATCGTTCAACCCTATCCGTGTGTGTATGTCTGCGGTGCCGTCGGGGCTCAGATGAGAACAAGTGCGGACAGCTGGAGGAGTTCCAGGACTGCCTGGCAAAGTTCACTCGCTACAGCTCTGTGCGCCCGCTCGCCACGCTTTCGTACGCCAGCGACATCTACAATGGCTCCAGCATCGTGTCCAGGTGACCTGTCTCCTCGCGTCCCCCGTACTTTTAAATCATAAGAAGGGGAATAATTCCGAAATTTTATAAAGTCTCTCAAATTTACATTTACCCGTAGAGAGAGAGAATAATTCGGAGGTGTGGGAAAGCACAGAGAAGGCAGCCTGAATGGGCGGCAACAATTGCCCAAGCTTTGTGATCCTATATTTGGATCATCTCCATGAATGTGGTTCGTAATGATGTCCCTCTGTCTCGGCCCCCCCCCCCCCCCTCTGACCAAATGTTTTTTCTTCTCTATATTCAGGGATATCTTAACCTTCTAGTTCAGGACTCTGAAGAGTGCCATTTTGTTGCAATTTGATGTGTAACAAACATATGTAACTCTTAACTATGTGTTAGCAAAACGGAACTTGTAATTACGGCAAATTAGTACGTGTGTGTAATGATGCACCGATTTAATGTTGATTCTTGAGCTCGTGATGCATGCATTGAACGACTTGCGTCGGAGCCACTGGGTTTAGATTTGTGCGTTGTATGTCATGCCGCCCCCAGCCACTAGTGTTTATTGCATTTGACACTTTGTGAAACAAAAAATCTGGTTTTGAATGGCATTGGGATTATTCATCAAATCTGAATGGGGCAGGGGGTGATTAACCATTACACCCCTGATATTCAAAGTTTGTTGAGAAATAATAACAACATAAACTTGTCATTAGTACGTATATTGATGACATTCAGTGAGACCGTTTAATGTCTTGGTAAATGCTGCATTGATTGCCCTTAAACTCGTCTTTGTCTGGAAAGACATTGGTTCAAATAACTTAATTGAGCTTCTCTAAAAACTGGCCTTTGAAGGGCAACTATTATAGACTCGGTTGTAAGTGATTTAGCAATTCAGTTGTTTTGTCTGAGTTGGTGAATTGATGCTGCCACCCGCCGACTTTATGCATACGTTTATTAGGGCCTTGTGATGTTAAGCGGGTCCATTGTTCGGAGTTTGTAGTCGTGGACGTGCACAGACAGAGGGGGAGACTCTTTTTTATTTTCCAAAGAGTTAATTTAAATCGACTCGGGCCGTGTGCTTTGTGATAGTGCACTTATTTCATGGTCGTATCGCAAAAGCTGTTGACAAAGCGAGGCTAAGTGTGAGTTTGGGATGAAACCTAATGCACAAGACCTCTAAGATACACAAGCACAATTGAGAAACGCTTGAACACCTAATTCAGAAGCCTGAAAGTTATGTGAAGGAACAATGGTTGGTTCCAAGTGGCACCTGATGGCGGGGACGCGGCTTCTGTTTTTGCCACGCTCCGTCACGCGTTCATGACATCTCATTTGTGTTTAAGTCGGCACGTTGACTCGGCCCAACAGGGGAAATGTCAGATCTGTGGTTCTGCTTCCCAGTTGTCTCCAGAAAGCTCGGCAGTGCAAAGAGGAAAAAAATATTTCTTGTAAATATACAAATGCATTTTTGCCCTGACAGTTATGTCGGCTTCCATACTGCTAATTGTATATCTATATTTTGTGTAACTTCTTTTGCACCGTACGTAGAGAACCGTGCTCATCGAAGGTGAAGCACGTTTACCTCCGAAGGCAAACGTACTTCGGTTGGCGTTACATAATTCGTGTGTGCGCACGATTTTTTTCCCCCTAACTTTTAAGTATTAATAATAATGACGATGCCTTTTAACGCGACAGTATCGAGTTTGATCGGGACTGCGATTACTTCGCCATCGCTGGAGTGACCAAGAAGATCAAGGTGTTTGAGTACGGCACGGTGATCCGAGATGCGGTGGACATTCACTACCCCGTGATCGAGATGACCTGCAACTCCAAGATCAGGTGCGCTTCCACCACTCCGCAATCCACCGCCAGTCCACCCACGCTGCCTACGCCTTTGCACCGATCCACAGGGGCACTACGATCGGCGGGACTCCCTGCTCACGGTCGTCGTCATCACCAGGGTAGTTCTCGTATAAGCAACGCATGCTGACGTAACACAGTGGTGAGGGGGAAAGTGGAGGCAACCTTTTATTACAAGCATACTACTTCGGATATTATAATAATTTACATTTATATGTAAGGCGCCTTCCGCTAATGTCTCAGGGCACCTAAGCACACACAGCCTTACCCCCAAGGGGTGTGTGCTTGTATCCAGATTAAACTGCCTCTGAAACGGTCCTGGCAAAAAGCGCCCCTTCAACCCGCATTGACCAGCGAGATCGATACGGAATGGGGGAGGACTTCATCCAACAGTGGACTGACAAGAGCAGCTGTATCAACTGATGTACATTTGTGAAAAAATAAACTTGTTGATTATTAATTTCTTCCCTTATTTTTTATTAAACATTGCTTCCCTGCCCGCTGCTGCAGCTGCATCAGCTGGAGCAACTACCACAAGGGCATCCTGGCCAGCAGTGACTACGAGGGAACCGTGATCCTCTGGGATGGCTTCACGGGACAGAGGACAAAGGTTTTCCAGGTGTGGAGCGTCGCCCTTTTCAACATTGACAATGGCTTGGGTCAAGAGTGCTGGACTGGCATTGCTGAGATCCTGGGGTTCAAATCCAGGTTTTAACCACCTGTGATTAAAATTGGGCATTCAAGCGTAGTAAGTTGATAGTCTCAGCCTGGTCACCAGCGACTGCACACAAAAAAACACTCACATCAAAGTTGGTCCTGAAACTAATTTGGCTAAATTCCAGCTCTTGAGAAGTCAACATCGGTTTGACTTGCTGCGTGTCGAACATTACTCTCTCGGTGGCAGAGCGGGTTGGGGAAGTGTTGCCCCTTTTTCTTTGTGTGGATTAGAGGTCACCTGAAGGGATTTCAGAGGTAGCTCTGTAATATCCGTTTCCTGGGCCGTTGTCGAACACGTGGTGGGTTGCATCATTGCTCTGGGACAGATGTGAATGGGCACCTTGTTGCATGACGCGATGCCGTCATGAAAAGAAGAAACATTTCCACGAATAAAAAAACATTGGTGGGAAAATGAAAAAAATTGTGTGCCTTTTGCGGGACACCCAAGACAAGTTTAATCTGTCGTTAATTTCAGAGGTCCTGGGAAGGTAATCTATCGGTCAGTGCCCTTGCCACTGGGTAACTTTACACAGAGTTTGTTTCAAGTCTCACAGTTTGTAATGTTTATGGTAGTAGTAATAATAATACCGTTATTTATTTATCCAGGAAAACCTCACTTCTGCATTGAGATATTTGCATTTTCCTTTTAAGGAGTGTTGAGCATGTGGAAGGAAACTTGAATGCCCAGAAAAAAACAGATATAGCAGGGGATAACAATTGGAAGGTTTGGCCAAATGGATTAATGCCCTAAGTTCGATTCCTCAGCTATGGGCATCATCAGTGACATATCTCAACCGGTTCTGGTTCAGCTTTTAATTAGTTTGAACATGAGTACCAGAGAGACAGAGGTGGCTGTGCGTGGTGCTAGCCACACCATGCCCTCGGGCACCTTCCGGCCTTCGTAGATATACTCTCTTATGGTACTTGTCCCAACAGTCTGTATGCCTTTAGAGGGTGGTGGGGGAAGCTTTGTCTTTGTCCATATGCAGTGTTGTTATGATCAGCAATGCGATGATCGCATGGTGAAATTGTATTCTTTTGGAATGTCCACTCCCTTAGGAACACGAGAAGCGATGTTGGAGCGTAGACTTCAACCTGATGGACCCCAAGATCCTAGCGTCTGGGTCCGACGACGCCAAAGGTAAAATGGCAAGGCCACACTCTGTTGGGATGACGTCATCAGGGATGACCAGCGTTCCTTCTGGGCCAAGGGCTTTTTAAAAGTAATTATTTTTCTCAGTATGGTTTCCAGCTGTTTGGACGGACTCATTCCTTTTGAAGTCTGTTGCACAGTTTTGAGGTTCCCCCCCGCCCGCTCGCCGTAATTTGATTTGGATAACCATACTTGCTCTGGTAGAGATATCGTAGTGCTGATGAGGCTGAACCCCTATGGCTAAGCCGCTTAGCTTTTGAAATTCCGCAAACCTGGACAATAATTAAGCCAGAGAGAGTTGTGGGCATCTGGAAGCTCTTATCTCTTGCCTCAACCTTTCTTTTCTTCCTGGCAACTGCGTTTTATCTCGTGTTGGTGGCGGCGAAAGGGGTGTGCGATGTCATGCTCCTAAATTGACCCCACTTTCCCCGGGGTCTTGCAACTCAATTTGTGTCCTGTTAATCACACTCCGTGCCAACTTCCCACAACCCCTCAGTGCTTTGTTATTGCTGGCCTGTAACTTCCTGCTCATCGACAAAGAACTCCATTGCTGGTCTTTCTCAGTTGCTGCTCTTTATCTCCATCTCGCCTGCGCCGTCTCTTCCTTCCGCTGTTTTCCTCCACTTCTTTTACGTTCCTTCATTATCAACTCTGCAGTTGGTTTTCACGTGACGTGTGCCGCCCATTTCTGCTCAATTCCTTTTGCTTTAACAGCAGCACGTGACCCCTGTCTGTTCCTTATACCTCCATTCCTTAACCTAAACCCATCCCCCTTCCCCCCATCCAGTCAAGCTGTGGTCCACGCACTTGGACAATTCCGTTGCGTGCATCGAAGCAAAGGCCAACGTCTGCTGCGTCAAGTTCAGCCCCACGTCGCGCTACCACCTGGCGTTCGGTTGTGCAGGTAGCCCCACTCACCTCTGCACCGCACATTTTACCTGTGACTGCTCGCTCGCCGAATCACGCGTTTGTTTCGGGGAGCGGTGATACGGTGGGGTACGGTGGGGGTATATTCGGTGGTACAGTCTGGGGGTACGGTGTGGGGGCGGCCCTCACTTGCAGGCCGTGGCGTTGCCGTGCCTGGTGTTGCCCAGTGCCGCCCCCAACAGCAATCGTTGGGAGATCTCTGGCTGGATGTCGCGAGAGATCATGCGGTCCGGCTCGTTCCCCTCCCCACATTTGTCAATCGAAATCGAGTCCCACACCTGCGACAAATGCTTGTGTTAAGAATCTATTTGCAATGCATGCACGCTGGGTCCTCTTGAACCATTAGGCTAATTGATTTAATGATGTGGAACAAGACAGAACATATGAGATAGACGATGCTAATAAGAAAGAAGAGAACATTTTTTTTAAATCGAATTGTTGTCCTGAATTGTCTCTATTCGTTTAATTGTTGTGGTGGGGATGAGGAATGGCGGTGAATCGTTATGTGCCGAGTACTCGCTGCGGTTAAAAATCCATCACCGTAGAGGTTATGCAGACAGATCTCGATGTACACGACTACACGCTTCAAATAAATCGGCGGCAGTTGTGTTTTACAACAAGGAGGGCACTGTAAATCATCAGTGGAGGATTATTTCTTTTTTATTCTTCTTTGGACAAGCATTAATGTGTACTCGCTGAAGAGTGTCGAGCTGTCCTTGCTACCTTCCGTGACATTGTCACGGGCGTAGTAAGCTTTTATACCCTTACATTTAATTGGGGAAAACAAGATTTGGTGAATAAAGAACTAAGACTGTGAGAATGGTAAGCAGATGAACCCGCCGACGACCTCGGGACGGTAATGGACCTCCTTTTGAGGGCATTATTCCACTTCTTTTCTGGCTACCGTTTCACAAAAGCCCTCGTTGGGTGTGATTTTCCACCGCACGGTTGATTGGGCCATCTTAATCGGAGCGGGTGATTCGTCTGCCGTCTTTGAAAGGTGGGGAGGGCTCGCGCGAGCGTGAAATGACCCCTCCGATTGCGCTCCGCAGACCACTGCGTCCACTATTACGACCTGCGCAACACCAAGCTGCCCGTCATGGTGTTCAAGGGCCACCGGAAAGCCGTGTCGTACGCCAAGTTCGTGAGCGGCGAGGAGATCGTCTCTGCGTGAGTAGCGCCCATTGAAGCGCCGGGCGTTTAAAGTGGCAGGGGGCCAGATTAACTCAGAATGCGCACCCTTCATGTGCAAGCTTGCCAGTTGTACTTAAAGAAAAAGTTTTTTTATTTCTGTAAAAGAAAATCTAAAATGATTCGCTAAGAATTTTCTGTTCAAATTAATTTACCTGCAGAGTCAAGAAACCGTAAAGGCCGATGAATTGAGCTTGTGCCGGACCTTTTGCTGCTTCTGTGTACGCCCCTGCGAGGCTGGCTCCGTTTCATCGCCGGTGCTGGCATCTACTTACAAAATCAAGGGCTTCATTCATTCACGTTGTTTTGTTTGGGCAGCTCGACAGACAGCCAGCTGAAGCTGTGGAGTGTGAATAAGCCCCACTGCTTGCGCTCCTTCAAAGGCCACATCAACGAAAAGAACTTTGTGGGGCTGGCCACCAACGGAGACTACATTGCTTGCGGTGAGCGCAGCCTCTGCACGCTGCTCCCCCCACCTCGCCTGCACCCCCACGCCCCGCTTATTGTGTGCACAGACACACACGCGCGTGATCATGTTTTAATCGTGACAATCCCTGATTTACCTCCGGTTTTTTTTGGCCGAGCGGTGGTGGCGCTCGCCGCGGAGGTTGTTGCCTTTGGAGCCCGGCGAGCGCCCCAGGCAGGGGGCGACCCCTGCGGCCGCCGTATCAGCGACGGCGTTTTCCGTCGTCCGTTTCGCATGTCAGCGTCGTCGCACGGTTCCCCCGAAAGTATTCGGGAAAGCAGTAGTTGTGTCACTTGTGCGGTTGAAATGTACCAAATTATAAAATTGCCCACAAATTGCCAATTAAATACTTGCGATGACAAATACAGCGTGCTGAAAAGCGTTAGCTAATCGATGCGTACGGACGATTTTCGGGAATGCGTTTGGCTTGCGTCTTGTTAGTTGCGCATTGCGTGTGTGGTGGAGGCGGGCGTACTTCACCGGTCTGTCACACCCTCCACCAAAACCCCTCTTCTGACCATGCCACTAGTCGCTCCGCTCTCTCCACCCTCTCTCCGCCACAGGAAGTGAGAATAACTCGCTGTACGTCTACTACAAGGGCCTCTCCAAGATGTTGCTCACGTTCAAGTTTGACATGGTGAAGA
Source organism: Entosphenus tridentatus (assembly GCA_014621495.2). NCBI lineage: Eukaryota > Metazoa > Chordata > Hyperoartia > Petromyzontiformes > Petromyzontidae > Entosphenus > Entosphenus tridentatus. The sequence continues at coordinate 2,333,517 of CM025617.2, read as the reverse complement.
GCGTGCTGGAGAAGGAGAAGAAGGAGGACGACGGGAGCGAGTTTGTGAGCGCCGTTTGCTGGCGGGTGCTGCCAGACGGGGTGAGCGCACGCATGCAGCCTGGCCCACAGGCTCAGCCGTTTGCTCGCCACCCTTCACACTCGCTCGCTCACCCGCTCACTCCCTCACATGCAGATGCTCGCTCATCCATTCACTTGCTCGCCCAGAGTTACTCAGCCACGAAATTCCCCTCGCCCTGGCTCACTCACCCACAAAATGTATGTACGTATGTATGTTGAACTTTCTTTCGTACCGTACGTAGCCAACCGTGCTAATTGAAGGTGCGGAATCCACTCGCCGAAGGTTACTCGCCCACAAAATTCACTCAACTAAAGAGCTATTTAACTCGGTGGGCCTTACCTGGTTAAATTAAAAATAGTTTTACTTATACTACTCATTTTTTTTTAAGAGCAAGCGTGGAACCCTCACTGCTTCCTATATTCAGGTTCCTCGAGCAACCCGGCATTATTCCGGGCGCGTGCACAACGGCATCGACCCGTTCGCTCTCGTACGTGGGATCCCGCGATGCCAAAATTCTACGAATGAGAGACACCCGCGGCCTCCTCCAGGAAGGACAGACGGACACTGCCCGGGGCTGTTTACCCATTATCTTTGTATCATCCGGGTCTCGCTTGCGTTGCACGCATCCATCGGGGGTTGGCACGTGGCCCGTCGCGATGGTGCGGTTGCGTGCTGGCAATCGCCCTCTTTGATTTTTCCATCACGCCGCTGTTGCTTTCACTCAGGCTTGGGGTGGCAGTGGGGGGAGAGGGTTTGTTGGGGGGGCGGGGAGCTTTATTATATAGGCAGTGGATTTTGGTGGTGATTTAATTTTGGGGGGTACGGTGGGGGTTGGGGGGGTGGCTCTTGCTTGCGGACTGTGGCGTTGCCGTGCCCGGCGCTGCCCGATGCCCACCCCCCACAGCAATCGCCGGGAGATCTCTGGCCGGGCGTCACGAGAGGTCACGTGGTCCGGCTCGTTCCTCTCCCCACAAGCACCTGGCCGGTGCAAATAAATATGAAGATCGGGTCCCCCCCCCCCCTCCTCAGAATGTTTGTTCCTCCAGGAAAAGAAATATTTGTTCATACCACTGAACGTATGTCCCCCCACCCTCGCCTATTTGTATAACCTGGCCACATCGATATATTATATTAATCGGCACGAAGCCTATATAAAATAAACCCGTTAAGGACGAAATGTTTTGTACATTGAACTTCTTTCGCACCGTGCTAATCGGAGGTGCGGGGGAAGGCCAACAAACAAAATGTCTTGTATACGCATGGATTATGTAACACTTTAAACTTCCACTTGTTTTCAGGAGTATCTAATTAGCGGTAAAATTAGCAGCGCTCATGCCAGACGCGCAGCAGCAAGCCGTACGTACGTCCCTAAACCGCGATGAGACAATGGGGACTCGGCTCGCCATTCTGCCAGCCTTTTATCATTGATTTGGAGACACATTTTGGGCAATCCTTCATCAATTTGGCCAGTTTTCGGTAGAGTAATTGCCTCACAGCAAGGTGGCTTTATAATAAAAGTTCCTTCATATCGGATGTTCTTCGCTAAGTGTTACCATATCCCCTTTTTACGGATGGGTGTAGAGCCTTACGCAACAAGGCTTTCAACCTCAGTTCTTTAAGGCGTGAATAACAAATGCGATGTCGTAATTTCCTCCCACGTTTATTTTAGAGCTCCATATGTACATTCTAATTGAGTAACAGAAGAATTGTTTTTTTCTTTCATCACCACCTCGGAGAAAGACAACACCTTAACGATTGGGAATATTAATCGTCCTCGTGTAAAAGCCGGCCTCGTGTTTCCCCTGGCGTCGAAATCAGAAAGGTCACGGGCACTTTTCTCGGGCGACGGAAATCAATGCAAACGGGGGGGTGGCGGAGGGGGGTGCCCAATTAACCAAACGTCACGTAGGCGGCACGGCGGGTGGGGTACGTGCCAGCCGCGTGGGCTCCGCGCTCCGCGGTGCGACGAGCGACGTGTGGGCGCGTTGGAGGCGAATCTCGGTCCTGCTGAGAAGGACAGAGAGGGGGCGGGGGGTGGGATTCTCGCGTAATTGAACGTTTAATGTGCCAAGGTGGCATTGACCCACCTGCTGGTTGTGTCTCTCCGAGCTGCCCGCTGCGTTTTGTTGGCTTGCTCCTGGCACGATTTCAGTGCCAAACGCGTCTGTCCCCGTGGAGTTAAGATTTAATGACGGTTTATATTGCTGCTGCTGCTGCTGTAAATGATTAGCTCACCGGTTCCATTGGATCTCCCGGCGTGGCCGTTTGGAATGTGGCAGCTTTCTTGAATTTCCCCACTGCCGCTGTCCACACAACGGTGTGAATGGGTGCGCCGCAGTTGATCTACGATCGGCACGATGGGTGTGGTGGAGAAAAGTGTGGGTATTTCCACCTCTTCAAAGACATCTGGCCAGTGTGGAAGAGTCGGCCCAAATATTGTATCCTTTAGTGGGGGCTGCCTGCAACTTGCTAGTTGCAGCCGCTTTTCAGCAGTGGCACGGCTGGCTACGTACGGAGCGAAATAAGTTCAACATGCACACATGTGCTAGCAATTGCCAAACTTCACCTTCACCTTTAAATGTTATTTGTACAGAAAATAAAATGTTTATGTTGGTTTGCATCGCCGTTGTGTGGCGGGATTAGTGTGTAAAAGTTGAATTCGTGATGTTGCTATCGCTTTGCTTAAAGTGAATCTCGCCCCTGCAGGACTCCAATGTACTTGTAGCAGCCAACAGTCAAGGAACCATCAAGGTAAGGGCACTGTGGCACTGACTGTAATTGCTTTGTTGAAGGGAAGGCGATGATGCGCCATGCACCTTTGTAAGATTGGTTGTGTTGGAGTGGTGGGATCATTACTTGGTATAACCGCGGGGAACTTTGTTCATTGCCTATTACTACTGATGAGATGTGCAGTGACCCGCTGCTGTTTTTTTTTTCTCAATTGCGATCGCTCGTCCGGATGTGTGTGTGTATGGGTGGAATGGTGGTGCGGTGATGTGTGCATTGTGCTGTGAGGCCCATTGAGGTTCACTTCCCTGCCACGCCTTAAATATGTATGTAGTGTGGTGCGTAAACACCATCATCGGGGAGACAAAATCTGCCGATTTTTGTGGTGGTCATATTTGCCTTTGATGTGTCTTGTTGGCTTTAATAGGTGCTTGTTAACACTTGCCGCTACAATGACTAAAGGGTGGGATTTTCTTGTGTGTGTGTGGTTACTTGGGTAGCGGTGGTGCAGTTGTGCTCTGAACACCACAGGAGCTCCGGTTAGATTTCTGGCCACGGCTAACATGAGGGACGAGTGATATTGAACCGATTCGCTCACTGGAGCTGAAATGAGTGCCTGTTGTGGTGTGTAAACATCAGCACTGGGAAGACAAAAGCAGGCCAGGGGTGGGGCCCCCGGGCCACGTCGCCACCACTGCGTGGTGTAGCGGTCTCAATAGGCGCTCGCCAATCGCACTTCACTCGTCTGTTGCTTGTTCCCATCATCGCCGTCTTCTTACCCTCCCCCCCTACCCACTCTCTTTGGCCTCAGGTGCTGGAGCTGGTGTGAGGGGCCACCCACTACAACCGCACTTTGCGCGGGACCAACCTGCGGCACCGCTCTCGTACGACGCACAACCCCCTCCGTGGTCGAGCGGTGGACACCGCCCGACCGCCCGCTCGCCCACCGGCACAGCACAAACCAAGCCCCCCCCCTCTCCCCCCCATCACACGAAGACGTTTCCATGAAACATAGCGGATCTCGCCCTAGACATTGTGACATTGGTTTCTTTGTGTTTGTGTGTCTACACAGCTGACATTTACAAGGCGTCAAGATGGACATTTTTATTATAAATCAAGGGTAGCGGAAATGCGGATGGCAGCGATGTACCGAGCGCTTTACGCTGCGACGCAGCGAGCCCGTCGGCAGCCGGGATGGGGGGCGATCGCCCGGCAAAGACTACGCAGGCGGCACACCGCGCGTGGCTTTCGGGGGCGAAGGATTCGAATGTTCGCCGTCGAGCCGCGACTGGAGTTGTGCGCGACAGTTGGACACGACGGGGGAGGACTGGGAATAATTTTGAGGAGCGCGGATACTCGAGTTTTGCGCGTGAATGCTTTTGTTTGCGACTGCGCGTGCAATGTTTCTCTCTCGTGCGCGCGTGTATGCCTGGGGTGGCACAAAGCTGTTGCAAGACAGCAGTCCCGTTTTAAAATACAGGAATGCAGAGGCTTATTCAGTGGCTATGTGATAAAGGCATGGCCTCGTTTCACTTGAATGAAAAGACCTTCGTGCGGCACGGTTTTTGCTCTCATCCTCTGGCCCCCGCTGGGTGTCGGCAGTTTTGCTAATTTGAGTTTACAGTATTTAAAGAAGAAGGTTATGCTTGCAGATTCATTAGGAAACAAAAGAACGCTAAAACAACGATGCAGTTGGCGTAAATGATGTGCGGTGATGAAATGCTACAGAAATGGATTTAGCTTCCTTAAATAGGTTTAAAAAAAAACACAAATGTACAGTATTTTGGCACTTTCTTCACAAAAGTCTCAAATATAATTTTCTATTCAAATCTACAAGGGTGGAAGGAAGCATATTAAGAATCTTGGGTTCACTTAATTTTGTAACGGAAGTAAAAAGAAAATGTACGTGTTGGGATTCATCAATCTTGTGATCTTTGTGAAGTCGCAGCACGGAGAGTGAAGTTTGTTGTCTGTCGTTTGTGCGTCTTCAACTGGTGGGTTGGCCATGTCAGTGTGACATGGACGTTTGGTCTGGGCTAATAATTATATTTTTTTCACAATTTCACAAAGGGGGCAATGAAACAGGCAGCAAAGTCCTTCCCCTGGTTGATCATTATTTTGTATTGCCATTTAAGATCATAATTCGTGTTGCACTGAAATGAAATGTTCGTTTTCAGTCTTCAGTGTCTTCCGCTTTTGATCCTGCTGTGTTCCTGCGATGGTGTTCCGATGGATGTTTGTGTTCGTCCCCGTTTTGTTGCTCGCTGTATGCAGACAATGCAAAGTTTCGTTTTTTTGTTTAAAGATGAGGAAGGCTCCAAGCCTGACTTATGCTCTGCTGGGTAGATGTGGTGATTTAATGAATGGGTTCACGTAGTTTGAGGATCGAGGTATTTTTTTCCAAATCCAGGCCATTGCGGGACTCGTCAAGTTTCCTGCTTTTTACGCCAAATAATTAACAATGACTGACAAAGTTAATTGTCAAATTGACTTGCTGTGCGAGAAGTGCTCGTGCACAGAGAGAAGCTTGCCTTTGAGAGCCACGGTGAGTGTAACGCCACGTAATAAACAAGGAGTACAACCTAATGAAAACATAAATTATCATGGGTTCCGTGATGATGTCCATGGGTGTGTAATCCGGAATGTGTGTTCTCAGAGAATGTTAAGAAATCTTGAATTCGTTTGTGCAAATGCTAGAGATGTTGGTCGTTGCACAAGGAGAGCTTGACACTCAACTTGTCCATCCTCGTCCACCCTTCGTGCTCCTTTGTCCGTACCGAGTGTCCCACTGGTGTTGGCGGCCCTAACACGTGGCGTGTAATCTACACAAGTATCCCGAGTAACATATCACTTGCTAATAACGGGTCTGCACGCGGATGGAATAAGACTTGTCTTCGTGGAAAGGGTGGACCTTGAGGGAAATCAATAGAGGACTGCATTTGAAGATTGCCCTTTGCTGCAACCACACTAATCTGATGGCCACACTGTTTGCTAAGCACGCAACGATTTGTCCTCCGCAATGCGATGAAGTAATCCCAAAAAATTACATCAAGGTCACGATTTGATTTTTCGAGATGGGTTTTTTTTTTACCATTGTGAGATGTAGCAGCCTCCATTGGCTCCAAGGTTCGGGAACCGATTACAGCGTATATGAATAGGGAAAATTATTTATTTGATATGTCACATGTATAATATTGGATTTAAATCCAAAAGCCATACATTTTGCTGTGTGCATTAATCCAGAATCACCTGGTTCACAATTTGTGCGTAAGAATCTGTTTATTAATTCGTATATGTTGTATGTCATGGGTTCACTTGACCCCTACGGCCGTTTAAAGGGGCTCCATTATCCCAAATGTGTATTGTCGCCAATAATAGATTCTTACATCAAACGAATCGCGATCCTATATAACGACCATGGGTGAGTGGGTGAACCCTTTCACCCCTAAATTGTAACATGCCTGTTTCTTGCCTTCAGAGCACCCAAGGCACCACATTCGGTAAAACCATCAACGGGTGTGGCAGTGTTGTTTCTTTTAATGATGGACGTATTCATCTGTTTTTTTTATTGTAAGACCCATGATATCAGTGGGCGAAAATCCCGAAGCTTGAGGACCACAACCACCCACCCAGAGACCAAAGCGTGACCGACCTTGACGGGGCAAAATTAATTCACTAATTAGCCAACTTATACCACATTCGATAATTAAGAGTGGGTTCAATGTTTTACGGCTTTAGTCTGCTGAGGCTAAGACAATAACTTAAGTGAAATCCACAGACTTTTTGAGAGCCGTTTTCTATCTCGGCCACTATGCTCGCCTCGGGGCTTTATCTGCTGGCTTGCTGTGTAAGACGCCTGCAGTGGCTCAGCCGTTGCTCGGCTCCGAGCCGGCTCAAGTTAAGCATGGCTCTGAACTGGCTCACTTGAGGTCGGGCAAAAGCTGCGGCCGTGACTAAGAATACGGGCCTACGACTTGCCTAAAACTTTTACCATCAACTATATTAAACCCACGACTAAAATAACGCGTCGACTATTAACACTGCCGGCTAGGCCATATTTGTCGGCCGCTTGGAGTCTTTCGAGCTGACCTGACCCTCTGCGTTGACCGTTGACTTCCCCTTTGGCCACAAGGGTTTCTGGAAGAGCCGAGTGTGTTCTAGAGTTAAATGGGGGGACCGGCTCGTGTGTATGTGTGCAGTGCGATTGTGGGAGTTGGTACCTTGTGCTCATTTTGTACTTTCTGTCCGTGAAAAATAAAGACAGGGTTTTACACTGCAGTACTTAATGCATTTGTTTATGATTTCCATGCGCTGCGATTATGGGTCATTTTCACGGTAACGGTATTTTCACATTGCACAGAGTTTCAACAGCAGCATTTGCCCCGCAGCAGTTTCTAACAACCTGTTTGTTTGGCTGGCGGTCCAAACTATTCAGGCTAAAAATCTTGCTTTGCGTCGGAGATCTCACGAGATTCGAGTGCATTCCGGGTGATTTGGGAATAGGCGAAGTATTGGTATCACCCTCCCCCCTTCCCTCTCCCCCCAAAGAAACCAGCTGGGCGAGATGGAAAAAAGTAACCTTTCGGGGGAAACAAAGATTTGTTTGATTTTTTTTGTGTACCGTAATTGTGCTTATGGAATTCGAATTTGGAAACTTTGCGAACCAGGCTTAATAAGGCTCCTTCTTTTACGGTGAATTAACTGTTTGTGGTGACCTGGGTTCAATTCCTGGCCATGGGAAAACGTCATTTGCAAGTGGTGTCTGAAAGTGTCCTGAATTGTCTCGGTTGTGAAGAGGTATTGTGTGCGGTGTACAAATGAGCACTGAAAAGACGTCTGGAATTGTGACACCACCCCCATCATATGTAATTCTTGTCTAAATAAGATTCTCTCATGACACGAGTCCCAGAAATCTATGTGGCTTCGGCTTTGTGCAGTACACAATGCAATTTGGATGTATGTAGAGTGCATGCAATCGCATTTGAAGACGTCTGCATGAAGCGCCTTGCCCAAAATCGAAACGTTTATCCACTTTCATCACGCTCGGGCTCTATCGTATCTCAAATATTCCTCGTCGATGTAGAACATTAAAACGTATTTTTAAAATCCATTTTAAAAAAGAGTAATAGGCAGGCTATGATTCCTATACTCGATCAATGCTCCCGTTATTAAAGATAGCGACACACTTTGTGATCGATACTCACATTTAAGATAATGACTCAGTGGCAAGATCGATCCGTAGGTAACGTTGATTTTATTTTTCGCGGAATCTTTTTTGTTGTTGTTGCCCAATCGGAGGGCCCATCCATAGATGTGGAAACGTGAGAGACCTTGATGGCAGCTGCCCCAACATTTGGAAAGTTGGGATGCAGAACATATGCCGGGGCTGGGGAATCTCGTTCCTACCGAGGATCAAATATAACTTTTAAATACCTTTGGTGGGCCGCACATTAAAGCCCACTTTAGAAGTAGATGCAGTGATTGATATATTTTGTTTTAAAGCTGTCTCGGGAGTGGCAATGCGTCCTTTAACCACAAGGAACATTCAGTTAAATCGCGGGCTACGTCTGGTCCACGGGCTCTCAGTTTCCCTCTTTCTACCATGTTCCATGCTTCCTCAATGTCCTTCACGGGCCCATGATCGCCAACGTCGGAGCTCCTGGGACCAACGTCTCTGTGTCAGACCTCGTATCGCAATGGATCGACGTCACGTTAGATCAGAGACGTTATTGAAACGAGGATGCGATGCAATTGCGGACGACACGATGGGGTGGGTGCCGACTCAGATTTCGGTCGCCTCGCTTCTCCCCATTCATTTGCTCACACGATAGAATAGACAATACAATTGTACCCTTTACCATTGACGTTGCCACTAAATGCAACCACGGATCAAGACACTGCACAGAAACAGGTCGGAATATTTATTTTGCACAGAGAGAGGTGAGTCATGGAGCCAACAAAGATTGAAGTTTCATTCAGACGCTGTCTTTCCGACAGACCTGTTCTTCACCTGAGGACGGCTGCTTGCATTGTGGCCGAAACGTCGTGAGAATTGTATTTTATTATGTTTTATTTGTATTTTATTATTTCTCTTCTACGTGACTTTACCGAAAGAACCAAGAAGATTGAAGTTTCTTATGAGCTGAGGCTGGCAGTCTGACAGCTCGGATGGCTGGGGGAGTTCCAGACAATGCGAGCAACAATGGGAAATAAGGGAGCTCCCACTGAGCGGACAATAGAACAAAATCTCCGTTGAACAAGACAGTTGGACACAATCTCACTTAAACAAGACAGTAGGTCAATATGTCAATTGAACAAAATAGTCGAACAATATATCCCCTTGCCTGTTTGAATCCCTCACTTGAGTTGAACTTTCTTGAGGTTACCCACCAACACCTGCACGTTTAGTGGGTTGTTGTTTTTTTGCTCGTGAAATTAATTATTATAATTATAATATTTAAACCGAAGCACACACATTCCGCGGCGGAATTACACTGAGCCGTGCAGCAATGCCCGTGATGTTTTTTGGGGGTTGAGGTGACTCACCCAGCCGGGCAGGTGTTAGCGAATGGTTTTGTTAATGCGTCATTAATTACACAGCAGGACGCGTGGACTTGCTTGTCGCCACGTGAAGTGCTTCACCCGTCGGGCGATGGGAGAGCCCTTAATTGGACTTCACTGCAGGGGGGATCCGCGCGCGCGCGCGCACGTGTAGCGCGCTTATCGATTTATCCTTTTTGTTAAGTATCTCATTAAAGGACAGAAACTCGATTTGCGCCTGGGTTCGAGTCCGGTGGTGGCACCTCAGTCAGCGATGTGTTGTTGTACGCAGACATTCCATTGTTGCTGTATTACATTTGGTTTGTCGCGTCGGCTTTCGCGACCAAATATTATTCATAATTAATAAAGGTTGTTGGGTTAGATCGCGTAAGTATGAATGTGTCGTCACCCTCCACCACCCGACACAGCCAATTAGTATGGGATTTGTCACGTAAACAAAACGCCAATTAGCTTACTACTTCAACCTACCGGCGTGTTGGAGTGTAAATCCACAACATTTACAATCTGAGTAGTACGACGTTTCGCTGGTAATTACATCCAGCATCATCGGGCGATTTGCCACAAGAGTGAAGCCATCCACCTGCTTCCGGTCTTAAGCAGAGCAGCAGTAGTAGGACGACGACGTCACCTGAACCCAATTAGGTGCAGATATCAGAGGCGGGGGGGGGCTATTGTAATTATATAACACGACACATTTATACTTACGCGATCTAACCCAAAACCCGTTATTATGTATTATATTTGGCTTGTCACTTAATATGGAGGGAGGGAGTGGAGGGGGAATTTCCAGCTCTGCGTTGTCGGTTTAATTGGCATGCGACGAACAGCTGTCTGGCAGGGCATGCGGGAATGTGCCCGCCACTACCCTGTTGGTCCATGTGGCCCAAAATCCGACATTTGTACCACCTCAGGGAGCGCAACTTACAGAGTACCGATGTATTTACATGGCTGAGGAAGCGAATACATTTATGACCTAACTAACGTCACATGGCGATCGCATAATCCACGGTTATTGGTCACAGAAATTGAGACCACTAAAGTTATGCCACCTTAGGTGGCACCAACAAATGAAAAAAATCTGGTCTCCACTCATGGACTAAATGTGGATGCGAGGCAATTGAAAGGCCCTCTGAAGTAGTTCTGCGATGCCATCTTCCGCAGACGGTCGTTGTAACATTCACTGCTTTCTGCCCGAGTTCCAAATGTTACATTCTTGCGCCAAGACTCGACAGCCCAAGTGAAATACAAGCCATGGCACAGCGGGGTCCTATTATTCGTATTCCCTGTGTTCATGATAATATATAGCTACGACTTTAATCGCATTAACGAAAACCAATTAACTAAGAATGCACGCTAGAAAATTAAGAACAATAAACATTTCAGCTTTAGAAGCCCCCTTCCGACTGCCCTCACTTTTGCGTGCAACCCTTCGGGGAATTTACGAATTTAAATATCAGCATCCCTACATTGACATTAAGTAGCTCGTGCGTTCCTTCTCTAGGCAATGCACGAACAATATCTAGTACAACATGAACAATTAGTATAACCAAATAACCAGTTTGCGTCTGCGTTTCGGGTGACACTGATTTTGGCCAAACGTGTATTTGACGAAGCCTCTTTGGCATTCCCACAATTACCCCTCTAGTCTCTGCATGTGCCACGAAGAAGGGCCATTGCCTGAAACGTCGCCCGTTATATACTCTTCCGTTTAAAGCCACAGTGTTGTTTATTGAGGCACGTTTTGAGATCTGACGAGATTGACCACTTTCTGAGTGGTTGGTCAATTGATGTCAAACTGTAATTATTTCAAATGTAATATGACCATTAAAATAAAATGCAAAGACAATGAAATAATGCTTTCGCTAAGAACCACGAGGTAAATAGCGAATCTTGCAACTCCCTCCTAAAAACACACCGATGCCTTTAGCGTGCCGGATCACCGCCGCCAAGGCGTTCCATATCCTCCTTGGGGCAACGTTTGAGAAGGCACGACCCCCCC
>CM025617.2:2288914-2317170 GCA_014621495.2 Entosphenus tridentatus | reverse complement strand
GGCGCGTGGGTGGTGAGCGAGGCGCGTGGGTGGTGAGCGAGGCGCGTGGGTGGTGAGCGGGCGCGTGGGTGGTGAGCGGGTGTCAGGCCACGCGAGGGAGTGCGAGGCGGGGTGAGAGTTGAGGGAGGAGCCCGCAGTGCTGGATATCGAGTCGGACTCGCTGACCCAACTGCATCGTTTGCTGCTGCTGCTGCACGGAGCTGGTAGCAGCAACATAAGTGGGGAGAGAGAGAGAGCGAGGGAGAGGGAGATAGCGTGAGGGAGAGAAGGCGAGAGGGAGGGAGGGAGAGAGGCAGGCCGGGAGAGGAGAGAGCTTGAACGGAGGAGGGAGAGGGTGGGAGAAGCGGCGGCAGCAGCAGCAGGCGGGAGATCACTCATCGCCTCGTCGCCGCGTGAGCCGCTCATTACAAGACCGCGCAGGTGTAAAGGTGAGACTCACTCGCTCACTCACCTGTCTCCTTGACTCACCTGGGTGCCATTTGATTAAGCGGATTAAGTGCAAAGTTTTGCTGTCGAGTATTGCAGATGTGTGCGCGTGTGTGTGTGCTCGCTGACAGAGCACTTTGCGCAAAAGTCTGCCAAGGCTATACAGGGGATCTCTGTATTTGGCTTGTGTGCAGTGGTTTGCGCACTGCGCTACGGATCCAGAGAGCCCAGTTCGATTCCCAATCAGGGACAAGATCAGGGGGTTATTTTCACCTGTCATCAGACGCTTTCCCTCGGCTAACCCAGCCTTAAAAGTAATACTTATAATCACAATAACCGTGTAATTTAGGGATCCCCCAAAAAACTTCCCTGAATTTCGGTGTGTAGTTTCAGGAGGGTGCTGTATCGAGATGGACGTCAATTTTATTTAAGATCGGCACCTTTGTGTGTGGGAGGAAACAAACACTACCCCAAGTAAACCCATGGACAGAACGCGCACAGGGCCGCACAGATGAGGTCGACGATGACCCAGTGTGGTGTGCGAGCATCAGGGAGACAAAGGCGGCCCTGCGTGGCGCAGTGCTGGCCAGACCAGCCCCTGATGGGCCGCACTTGCCTTATAATTGCAATTCGCGAACAGTCCTTGGGGAGCGGTAGTGTAGCGGTTAGCGCGCTGCGCTAAGAACCTGGCGAACCGGGTTCGATTCTCGCTCACGGTCAACATCAGTGACGATTATCTAAACCGGTCCTGGGCCTCCCCTAGGTTGACTAAGCCTCAAATGAGTACCTGGTGCGATGTGTGAACATTGCCACTGGGGAGACAAATGTGGCCCTCGTGTGCCGTGCCGGCCTTTATAGGTGCTCGCTAACAGCACTTGCCCCTACAGTCTGTTAAGGCTATACGAGGGATCTTTGTCTTTTTTAAGTGGTAGTGTAGTGGTTAGCGCACTGCGCTACAAAACCTGTGACCTGAGTTCGATTCTCGCCGGGGAGTCAGCCACACCACCCGTTTGCCTTGCCGACTTTCAAAGGTGCTCACTAACAGCCCTTGCTCCAACAGTCCGTATGGTTAAACGGGGATCTTCTATTTTGTGTTACAGTGTGTCTGTGTGTATGCATGCGTGTGTGTGTACGTCTGTCTGAGTGGTGGGTTAGTGGTTAGCGCACCACGGGAAAGACAAAGACGGCCAGTCGTGGTTCTGGCCAAACCCTCGCCCTTCGTGTGCCTTGCCGGGCTGCATAGGTGTGCTGCTCGCTAACAGCACTTGTCCCCAAACAGTCCCCAAACAGTCTGTTAGGGCGACACGGAGGGCGGGGGAGGGGGATTTCTTTTCAATCTTTGTATGTACACGTGGTGGTGGTGAGCTCATTACTCGATCTGCGCACGGTAATAAGGAGACGATAAATAAATGAGCGGAGGGATTACAGAGGAAGGAGGAACGCTAACTGATGGAGACCCGCGCAAAGCACGGGGCGAGCCAAGCGCGTGGGTGGGTGGGAGGCACTAAGCGCATTGTGCATTGAAACCGAGGCACCCCACTCACCAAATAATTGCCTTGCGCAACAAATTAAAGGCCCATTTGCATCGCTCTACCCCGCCCCGTGTTTTCTTTTTTCTCGCCGAAGGCCCCATTCATCGTGCCCTCAGGTAAAGTGCCAATTCATTGGTCGGTGTCGCGAATAAAAGGGAAAAGCTTTGGTAGAGGCGCAAGTCCTGCCGATTGCAAGTCTCCTCCAATAGACGGAGCTCCATGGAGCCCCCACCCCCCTCCTGCTCCTTTGGTCTACTCTTCCACGCTGGAAGAGGTGGGGAGAGTGCTCCATTTATTTTGCTGGGTAGACAAGAGAGGGGGGGGGGGGGGGGTTTCTCGCGGCGTCATTTCACTGCCTCTCCGGGGCGGTCGAAAGCACGACCGGGACTCGACATTGCAAGTCCGCTGTGCGGTGACGACTCGTCCCGATCGTCACGAGTACTCACGGAGCGATGGAGCAGCAGGCGACAGCGCGGCCGTGATTGGTCGCGACGGCGTCTGTCTGCAACGCTGTCATCTCTGGTGCGTGCAATGGCGCTCTGAACGAGCAGATGAATGTTAAAGAAAGACAACACAAGGACAATAATTAGGTGTGCTCGTGCGTGGATTGTGTAACGCTTGGGGAGAGTTTAATTAGCGCTCGGAATTCTCCGTGAGTGGCTCGCTGCGAATGATTTTGTCGCTACGATTTGTGTTTGCGAGTTTTGGGCCACCCTATATGGGTTTTTTTTAGTTGGAAAGCAATGAAAAAAACGAAGTCTGTCTGTCTGCATTAACAAATTACATTTTGAATAGTCCCTCGGCATACTGGCCTTCCAGACCAGTGTTTCATCGCAGAATTTGTTTGTTGAAAAGAAGACAATTCTGGGGCTGGTTTCGACATTTTGAGTCTCATCAGGAGTCAGTCCTGATAAAAGAAAACGCTGTTACGTTACGGAGCCAAACCAAGTTCGGCTCACCTCTGGCACGTCAGCGATGCTGAACTCTTGAAATAGTCGTAAAACATAACCTTAAAAAAAAACTGCTTGAAAATGCTTTTCCATTCTCGTCACGATAACCACCACCTTATTACTGAATATATAATTTTGAAAATAAATCTACATTTTGGACAATGGATGTCCTGCAGGGACAAGAAGAACAAAAAACGTGAGGCAGATAATTTTGGCAATTACAGTCCGAGGTGGCATTTGGGTAATTCATATTGAGGACTGCCAGAAATTGACGACAACTGCTAGCCCTTGGCAATCTAAATCAAACATTTGCCACGGCTGTTTCTTTGTCCAACTTAAAAAAAAGGATAAATCCCCCGCCAGATTTTGTGGAAATTCGTCGGAAAATAATTACACGCGCAAAAAAAGAAAAAAACAAGCCTGATGTTATTTAATTTGTTTGAGCGAATTATCCCTTAAAGCCCTCCCTTTGTGTGCGCGGCCTCTGTGAAATGAAAGTAAATACCGCAGATGAACGGGGCGAATAAAATAAAATAGAAAGAGGAAAGAGAGACCGACAGAGGGAGAGAGAGAGAGAGAAAAACCCCGCCCAGCCAGGATAAGCCGAGCGAAGGCTTCTTCTCATCACGGCAATGGGAGATAAATGGAGCTTTTGAGACCGCGGCTTTGTGATGGAGATTCCATGGCGCGGATCGCGAGCTCCGCTGAGCCGCGCCTGGCGTTTGGAGTGAGAATTGGCACCAACGTGAGGTCGGCTTCCCCCCCTGCCCTCCCTGCCCCCCACCCCCCACCCCACGGCCCCCACCCCCTCCTCATCCCCACCCTCAACAGAACTGAAATAAGGTCAAACATCTTCGCCCTTTGACGTCGTTTCGCAAATACGTCGTCGCTTTATTAACACCGCTACTCGATGTGGCGTCGCTTCAAGCCCACACTTACGTCGCTGGCAGCAGCAGCATCATCATCCGTCCTTTCTCGTTATCCGTAGTTTCTTAGCCTTCGCCCCCACCTGCTGCCCTGTAAATCGCTTCGACTTACGTCGTTTCCGACATTCGTCGTCGCACATTTCAAAAACGCATCCCCGACGTGAACCGGGGTATTGCTGTAGAAAGTATTCATGGAGCGTCGGTGCAAACTCTGGACAGTTGTGAGTCTCTTCGGCAGAGTCATGCTTGTTCAACGAATGCATCGCCAGACCGATGAGGACATCTCCTTCATGAATGGAAAATGAAAGACAACGCCACAAGCAGTGCAATTCTGGCCATGCAACCAAAACTGTGGACCGTATCGTGAACCACTGCAAAGGGTGGTCCAGATGTCTTGTGACCCTCTCGTTTAATTCGCAAAAACATAAATATAATTTTCAAAGTGAGGTTTATTTAAAACTAAAATGCAAAGGAAACAAAAATGTTCGGGGTCAATTAATTGGGGGGGGGGGGGGGGGGGGGCACAAGACATCTGGAGCACTCTGTAGCTTCGCTCCTGTCACGGACAAAAATCGAAACCACAACGAACTCTCTCCTGAGGCCCTCTCGCGGCGAGCAGACCTCGACACTGGCATCAGCTCACGAACCACGCTGCCATCACGCGCAACAACAGAACAAATGCTGCTGGATTGTCCGACGATGTTGGCAGGAGCACCCCATTGAAACCACAGCTCAGCGTTCAATGCAACAACAAAAATCGTACTCGTCAGTAGCAAGGATAAAAACAAACAAATCCAGAGCCGATTCTCTGTATGTACATTGAACTTCTTTCGCGCCGTACGTAGCCAACCGTCCCTAGCCAACCGAGGTGTTGGGGAAGGACAACGAACTAAACACAAAACTCAGTTCTAAAGAAGTGAGTTTTCAATCTAGATGTAAAAGTGCGTAGCTCCGGTGGCTTCTTAATGTCGGAAGGAAGAGCGTTCCAGACGGCCACAGAAGCGCATCTGAAAGCGCGCGATGAGGTGGCCGTCTTTGTTCGGTGGCTTAGCCAAAAGCCGCTGCTGCGAGGATGACCAGAGTTCGCGTGATGATGATTTATGCACCTTGACGAGATCAGCGAGGTATTGTGGTTCATTTGTGGCGAGCACTTTGTGTGTAATGAGTGGTGGTGGTGGTGACGATTGTGATGACGATCGCTGACCATGTTCTAGCAAATTGAAGAGTGGAGAGAATTAAGCGCTAACAACAGCGCGGCCACGCACCGCAGCAGCAAGGCGTCAATCTCTGCACTCCCCCCCTTCCTGTCCCACGGGAGGCGATGGATGTTGGCGACGCATCCTTTGGAACCGCATTGAGCGAGTTCCTTGAGACGCACTCGCCCAGCTGCAAGATTGACCACGAATCTCCCATTTGGTAACGCTCACAAGTGCCAATGCCTGCGGGAGCGGAATTCACAGAACTTGTTTCCCATTTCCCTTCAAGCGACCTCGTATCCACACCGTGGCGTTGCAATTTTCCCACCCATCTCCGCTCCAGAGAGAGAAAGAGAGAGGAGTGTTTGTCAAACCGATGCATTTCATTCTCTCAAAGCTGGAATTTGCAATGCCAAATCCCATCTGCGTTGTGATTGATCATTTTTCGCGCAGTCATTTGTGACCAAGTTGAGACCGTCAGTTCCGCTACACGTGAGAATCCGGTTTAGTCACAGGAGGCTGAACCCCGGATATGAACCCAGGACCTCCGCAATGACCCCTGACCCATCCGACTTCATTGACCTCCCGACAGAGGGCGACGACTTCGATCTCTGGTGATTGGGCGAGCGGCAATCCTCTGCACCCCCCCCCCCCCCGCTTCTGTGTGGCCTAAGGTCACCTGAATGAAGGGATCTCAGGAGTGGTTCTGTGGCATCAACTTCTGCGGGTCGTTCTGCATTGACGAGGGCTGCAGCTGCTCTGCGAGAGATCCGTACGGATTCTGCATCTCGTGATGTCACACCAGTCGGGATAGAATTGGTGAAATTTTTGTTTTTTATTTTCCCGGCATGAATAAAATATAATCAATCAAGCAGGCAGTGCATTATGCGTAAGTAAAATGACAGATTATTAAACAAATCATTCGGTGATACTGCGTGGGCAGTAATGCACAAGCGTGGATAAGAAACCCACTCAACGCATTTGTCAACACCACTCTGAAGTCATACGTGTGCTATGAAGAAGGTCCATTGTCCGAAACGTCTTAGGGCCACAGTGTCAATGACGACTGTGTCAAAAGGGCCACCCTGTTTTCTTTGCGTGACGCGGCGCACTAAGCACACAAAGCGAGCTACGCCCTCCTCCGCCAAGCTCACAAAAGACTTCTTCTTGAACGACGAGGAGGAGGAGGATCAGAAGGAGGCCCGCGCACCACCTCCCAGTAGCGACCACAAACCTCCCTCTTGTGCCACGGCCCCACAGAGAGATGGGGGCGCGCCAGATGGTTTGGGGGGTTTGGGGGGAGGCCACGGAACGGAGATCCCATCATGTCCTCGCAGCACCTTGACCGTTTTGAAGCCAGAAGCCACCAAAGCTACCGCCACCCCCACTGGCGCCCTCCCAGAAGCTGTCACGGTGTGTGGCAGTGGAAAGGATTATGGGGTGGTCAAGATGAGGTCCGGAATTACAAGTGAGTTCATATAAAAAAAAAATGGCAAAATAAATACGGTGCGTGAATTAGACTGAGTGAGCGAACCCGAACAGAAGACGTGGCCTCATTTTGCCTTCGGGTGCCTACGCAGAGGGACATTGCCTTGCATTGAGCCGATATTTCTGCGCAAGGCAAGCCAGCGGTTTAATGGTCCACGCGCTGCTGATGAGAATGGCAAAGTTGAAACCCGGCCAGGGCGTGAGTGCCTTCAACAAGCCCTGCTGGAAAAGTTTGCTTCGGAAAGCTTAGAGGCTGATGGGTGAAATGTGTTTTTTTTGCGTGAAACGGGCTATTGTTTGTGAATGTTATGAGCCGGCCAGCTGAGTTTGATTCCCGGACACGGCCACCATCAGTGACGAGTGACATCTCAATATCTTCCAAGGCCCCCGTCTTCGCCAACTGGCACTTACCGGCGTGGTGAAGTATGGTCAAACAACTTTCACAACCGCCACAGAATGTGAAGGCTGGGAGCATAGCCACGGGAGTAATAGTACAGCGCAACAAATGCATTTGGATCAACTGTCCTGTAATACACACAAAATCGTTCCTCAGCAGCAGCTTATAGCACCTCGGTATGCACGGTGCCCCCCACCCCCCATTCCAAGCAATATCCAGGCTCAACGCCGCTTCGCTTCTGAGATTTCAACGAAATTGGGGCGCACTGCGGGTGATCTAGTGACATATATGCGGCGAACGATTACGTAAATAAACATGATTGCACGCGTGATAGTAATGGTTATTTGCCATCCTCATTCCGCAGTCACGCTCCTCTGCTTGGCGAGAAGACGCCTACGTGAAGCGCGCAGCATCACTGGCGTGTTATATAACCAGATCTAATTAAACCCTTCCTACGTTCGCCAAGCACCAGCAACATTTATTTATTTTCTTTGCTCATGCAAAGTTGGGTGGCAAAGCGGATGCTAGTTTACATGCAGGGTACCCTCGCTCTGTACGACGGCGGTTGGTGGTGGTAGTAGATGCGTTCCAACAAAAAAGGCGCACACAGTACACACACACAGTACACACACACAGTACACACAATACACACACACAGTACTCACACAGTACACACACACAGTACACACAATACATACACACAGTACACACAGTTCACACAGTACATACACAGTGCACACAGTACACACACACAGTACACACAGTACACACACACAGTACACACATACAGTACACACAGTACACACAGTACACACACACAGTACACACACAGTACACACACAGTACTCACACAGTACACACAGTACGCACACACAGTACACACATACACACAGTACACACACAGTACACACAGTGCACACAGTACACACACAGTACACACAGTATACACATACAGTACACACAGTACACACATACAATACACACACAGTACACACACACACAGTACTCACACAGTACACACACAGTACTCACACAGTACACACACACAGTACACACACCGTACACACACAATACACACAGTACACACACCATACACACACAATACACACACAGTACACACACAATACACACACAGTACACACACACAGTACACACAATGTTGTCCCATGTCGGACCGCATATGACTGAATTTCAAGCCCCATAATATTGAGATTTTTGGGTAGAAACAGGTTAGCCGCATATACAGCGTGACATAGCACAAACCGAAAACCGCGTAAAACGAGGCAAACCCGTACATTAATGATAATTATCAATAATATATATTTTAAAAAAAAGATTTGAATCCTGCCACACCGCCCTCTCGAATCGCACCACGTTGTTATTTGTGGGTCATCTTGGCGGTGACCTTTCTAACCGACAGCCGCTGTCGGAGGTGCAAGGTGGTGCAGGAGCGGATATCATCGGCCGGGCCAGGCAAAATACAAAAAAAACAGCCTCATCCGCGCTCGCGAATTCATTCATTCAACTCCGCTTCTTTAATTGTTAATTACTCACGTGGTGGCGAGGTGATTACACCTGCTGCGACCGCGAGATTTTATTGACTTTCTCACAAACCGGGGGACGCCGCTGTATCTTCATTATCACAGCGCTGCGGTCGGTGCTGTGATAAAGAAATAATTGGACCACGCCGATGCTGACTGGGCCGTCGTCTCTTCTCAAATTACGCCGGTAGAAATAACGAAGCGGGAGTTTTTTGTTTGTTTGTTTGTTTGTTGGAAATGAACATATCTACAGGGTGTTTTAAACATATTTTTTTAACACTTCTGATCATTTGCAACAACACCACTCGAAATGTGCCCCCGGGCTCTGGAGACCACCTGGAGAAGATTCCAGGCAATGCGTTGACAAGGCTGGCGAACAAGTGGAGACTATTAACATTACATTTGTTATCACGTTACAGTGTATATATTATCCGTTATTTTCCCATTAAAAAACGATAGTCCCATGTAAGTGTTAACATTTTTTTGAAGCACCCTGTATTTATGTCTCGAGTGGAGGAGGAGTTCACACTTAATGCCACGCACAAACCCGCCGCCCCCAATCCCCACGCGAACAAAAAAACAAATTCCACACCGAGGCAGCTAGCGAGCACCGCTTCAAGTGCGGCACGACGCAGCGGTGTTGCCAACACCACGCCCGGCTACCTTTGTCTCCCCGCTGGGGGATTCTCACACACCACGCCTGGTATAATACACACTGATCGAGCGGAAGACTCGATTACTGCAGATATCGCTCACCGTTCGTGACAGCGGTGGCCGGGATCTAACGCGGTTCGCTTGATTCTCAACTTGATGCCGCTATTGACTTGTGGCAAGTGCTGTTTGCGAGCATCTTTGAATGCCTGGACGGTACACGAGGGGCTGGGTGGGCAACATCACACGCCCGGCCGCCTTTGTCTCCCCGCATCATTAATACACCTTTAAGGCCGAGTATACCAATGTGATTGGTCATGATCGGGAATCGAACTCGGGTCTGCGGGTCCGTAGTGCGCAGCGCACTTACACTACCGCTCCCCCACAATGTCACGGCACACACACCACACACACACGCGACGTCCAACAGAGTTCACATTTTCTCTGTCAAATGACATCAGCCAGTAGCTACGTGCTTCTGAACCACATCCGCCCCCCCCCCCCGCCACCTTGCCCCCCCCCCAAACCATTCATCCCGCCCCTCCCCCCCCAGCCATTGGGGTGCGTGCCCTGGGCACGGTCCGGAGCATTCTGCGCCTGTGTGTGACGATGCCTGAGCTGACCGGGTCGAGGCTCGGGTCGAGCACGAAGGTGTTTGAATCATCACCGCTCCGCCGAATATTTCGCCCCGGACGGACTTTGCGACAGGCTCTAGCGGCAAACCCACAATGCGCTCTACACACGCACACACAGCGGTCACCCTAGAGCGGGCTACACGCTTTAGCACCTGCGTGACCCGGGCCTTCCCCTAGGTCGACTTGGCATTAATTAGTAGCTGGTGCGATGTGTAAACATCGGCACTGGGCTGGGGGTGCGGTTATTCGGGCATGGTTCTGGCCACGTTCACCCATCTCGCGCTGCGCCAGCCTTAATAGGTGCTTGCTAACAAGACCTACTTCAACCGTCTGTGCGGTACTTTATCTTTCGTCGTGGCTTAACGTGTGCGTTTTAATTGGTGCCTTGCGACAGTTTGGTCGAGATATATTACCACTATAAGCACAGTAATGGGATTATTACCATCGCTGGCTTTCTGATTGGAAATAAGCGAAATGTCTCCCCTTTTACTGGTATAAATTACGTGTAATTGTCTCACTTACTAGACGATGAATTATTCAATATTGTATTGTCATTCAAAAAAATTACGTGTCCTGGTTTCGAGTGGGATAAATGCGTCAGGGGATGTTGATAAAGGCGCAGCCCTCCAATGGCTTACTTGCATCACAGCTGGCAGACTACATGAAATATTTAATTGGAATTCAAAAGGCGATTGTTTGGAAAAAAATTAAGCTATTTGGAAACCGGATGAGTGACGCATAAGGGGCGCTGCTACGACATATAATCACCGTGAAGCACGCGAGCGATGGAGCCTGAGAGAATCTACGGTCTACGATTCGTCTATGTTGCATGTGATTGGTTCACGATTCGTCTATGTTGCGTGTGATTGGTTCGGAATTTTTCGATTTAAAGCTTTCGTGACTGCAGGGATTCATCTTCTTGGTTCTTTCGGTAACGTCACGTAGAAGGGAAATAATAAAATAATAAAAATAAAACATAATAGAATACAATTCTCACGACGTTTCGGCCACAACGCAAGCAGCCGTTCTCAAGTGAAGAACAGGGCTGTCGGAAAGACAGCGTTTATGTTGCATGTGATTGGTTCACGATTCGTCTATGTTGGATGTGATTGGTTCACGATTCGTATATGCCATTGGAACCTCATTTGCCAGTAGCAAAATATGATAATTGTTTTTTTACTCTTTTATCTGGTAACAAAACTGACACCTTTTTTACGAGGAGTCATGTTTGCATTGACCACAATACCTGCAGTCGGAATGCAAACAAAAAACATAACTCTGATAATGTATGCATTGATTGGTCCACAGTGCATACATTATCAGAGTTATGTTTTTTGTTTGCATTCCGACTGTAGGTATTGTGGTCAATGCAAACATGACTCCTTGTAAAAAATGTGTCAGTTTTGTTTTCAGATTCGTCTATGTTGCATGTGATTGGTTCACTATTCGTCTATGTTGCATGTGATTGGTTCACGATTCGTCTATGTTGCATGTGATTGGTTAAGGATTCGTCTATGTTGGATGTGTTTGGCTCACGCGACCCCTTGAATTCAGTCGGGGTGTGATTTTACGAGTTAAAACTGTTTATGTTAAACACCCACGTTTGCATAGCACGTAACACTGATATCAACATACTCTCGACCACCAGTGTCATCATCATCTTTGGCATCGTCATCATCACGAACACTAGCGTAATCATCATTGCTATTATCATTGTCATCACGACCACCAACACTATTTTTATATTTATTTTACCAGGTAAGTCCCACTGAGCTACTATATAGCTCTTTTTCAGAATCGATCCGGCCACCAATGATAGCTCAACGAAGTGGCTTATCACATTGAAATGTAAAGCAGCCACATCCTCTAAAAGTACGTTTCAAAATGAAGTGGGAAAAACCGGAGGACCCGGAGAAAAATCTACGCGACCACGGGGAGACACATGCAAACTCCAAATATACAGGCGTCGGGATCGGGATCAAACCCATGACCTCCTGTATACTGGGCGAGGCAGTTAACATCTCGCCATCGTGGCGTCATCATCATGATCATCAGCAATCACAAGTTTCACCATTTTCTTCATCACCACCACCATCATCAAACCTCAGTCGCGTCAGTCCCAAGTGGGTCCACGAGAGCGTGTTGCATAATTATTCGCATCAGCAACATTATTCATTCGCATGCGCTCTGCTCCGCGTCGCGTTAATCTCACACTTTCATCTCCGGCTCACCACTGAGCCTTTACACAGGGCCTCTGAATACGCACCACCGTGCGTATGACTAAAACTCGTCCTGTTGGTAGCGGCACTCCTCGATCCGGAGAACTATGTCCCATACCTTTAACCCCTTATCAGTCAAGTCAGAACTTATTGGTCACCTCGTGCCCTTATCAATC
Source organism: Entosphenus tridentatus (assembly GCA_014621495.2). Taxonomy (NCBI): domain Eukaryota; kingdom Metazoa; phylum Chordata; class Hyperoartia; order Petromyzontiformes; family Petromyzontidae; genus Entosphenus; species Entosphenus tridentatus. Next base: position 2,305,033 of record CM025617.2, on the reverse strand, counting down.
TCAGCGTTCATCCTACAAAGTCCCATCGCAAGGGAGAAACGCATCCTCTCCTTTGTGAAACAGCTGTACGCCGTATGGACCTTAAAACACAATTTCCCAGTACAAGAATACGGATAAACCGTACGGGTTGACAGCAACGGATTGTCCATGTCTCAATTCACGAACGAATTCACCACGAAGCCCGCCACGGTTGGCGTGCCAACGTATGGAATAACATTCAGGGTTGCCTCGCTTTATGCGGTAGTCGTAGATGCGTTCCAAGAAGAGGTCGCAAAAAGCGAAACCGCACGAGGAGACGGCTGCCTGCCGAGTAGCCCACACAGTACGCACACAGTACACACGCAGTACACATACAGTACACACACATTACACACGCAGTACACACGCAGCACACACACACAGTACACAGTACACACACAGTACACACACACACACAGTACACACACAGTACACACACAGTACACACACACAGTACACACACAGTACACACACACAGTACACACACACAGTACACACACAGTACACACACAGTACACACACACACGCAGTACACACGCAGCACACACACACAGTACACACACAATACACACACAGTACACAGTACACACACAATACACACACACAGTACACACACAGTACACACACAGTACACACACACAGTACACATTACACACACAGTACACACACAGTACACACACAGTACACACACACAGTACACACACAGCACACACACAGTACTCACGCAGTACACACATAGTACACGTACGATGTTGTCCCACGTCCGAGCGCGTAGCCGCATCTGAGTGAATTCAAACCGCATAGTCTCGCGCATTTTGGGCATAAGTATGTTAGCCGCATTTACATCGACAAATCGCACCGACCGAACCCGCATTAAACGAGGGAAACCTGTATAGCGACATAATGGCAGTGGCAGCCAAGGGAGGGAACGCGGCAGAGATAACGTCTGCTGCACAGATGGAGCAATGATGAGAGCGCTCGTGCAGTGATACTAATGAATAACTCCTTTTCGCAGCTCTATTACAATTTCTAGATGATCACCATGACCATGAGCCATGGTCTATCCGCTGCTCGATGAAGGGCTCACCATACCGCCACCATCACTCACTGTCCCTATGATGCCCCAATCCGTGCACTTCCATCGCTGGAGTGGTCGCCCTCTCGCCGTTCCATCATCAGACTCGTCCACCGGCCATCGTGCCTCAATGGGATTCATTTTTAGCCGGGGTCTGTCAGAGTTGGCGACCCACAACGTATATCCACTCCCGGCACACCACATCCGGTATACATATCGCAACAGGCTCCAATTACAAATAACGCGCTTGCTCCAGTCCACTGGTTACCCGCGCAATATTCGTTGAGAATATCAAACTAAACTATTTATTTTGTTTTACCAGGTAAGGCCCACTGAGCTATATAGGGTTTGTTTTTCTTTCAGAAGCGAGCTGGCCACAAACGATGGGGAAATGTACAGCAGCGAAATACTCTAAACGCACGCTTTTAAATGCGGAGAGAAAATCACTCATGGACGAACCCAGTGAAAAATCCACGCGACCAAGGGGAGAGAGAGAGACACGCAAATATACGGAGCAGGCGTCAGGGTCGGGGATTGATCCCACGGCCCCTGTACACCAGCCGAGGTGGTTATTAAAGCCCTGGTCCTGCCCGAGTCCAAAACAGAACGCGATGCCTTCTGATTTAAATTGGTTCCCTGATTCACGCGCGCTCCTCGTGTTTATTACACCGAGAGCCGTTCGCGTCACTGAGCAGGACGGCCCCTCGTCATGACGGTATGATGGACAACATGCTCATGAATATATATATACACATTTACATAAAGTGTGTGTGTATATATCCGATCAGATGGCTCAGTGGTAGAATGAGCGGCTCACAATCGGAAGATTTTGAGTTCAAATCCTGGCTTTGGGGTGGACTCAGCCCATCATTCTTCCGGGGTTGATAAAGTGAGTACCACTTTGATGGAAAGCCAGCAGCGGTTGTTCTATAGGTAGGCTCGCCCCAGTCATAGGAATGTGGCATTTCCACCACTCTCTCAGGGCTCTAAACGAGAGGTGAGTGCCAACTCAATGCTCGTCGGAGCAGGAAATGACTTTGACTTCTTTTTCTTTTTTTATATCAAACATTTTATTGTCACTGCAGGGGAAAAAATATCTTGATGTATCTGTCGGCTGACTGGCTTTCTTCAGCAAAAAGATTGAGATTTATAGCAGGTGACGCTTAAACATCCATTTGTAGAACATGACTTATTCAAAGTCCTGAAAGTTCGAACGTTGATACATTCTGTGAAAACCTCATCTTCAGAGAAAGTGTCAGTTTCATTGATTGTAGTTTTTATTTATTACAGATCTGTGCCTTGGCTTTTGATTACGCATTTCCTGAAGCATATGTCATGGGTTCCCAAATAGTGGGCAAAATCAGGTGGCAAGGTTGCATAGCGGTAACACTCGCGCCTCGCAGCTAGAACAGTCTGGGTTTGGTTCCTGACCCGGGCGCCTTTCTGTGTGGAGTTTTGTATGTTTCCCCCTCCCCCCCCCCCCCCTGTTCTGCAATGGGTTTCCTCAGGAGTTTTCTGGACTCCTCTCATAGCTAGTTCCGGCCGTTTACCCTGCAGGTTCTGTTTTATTTTCTGCTTTATATGCATGGGGCGCATCGTCGGGATCTACGGATGAAATGCACCTTGCAGACGTTCATTATTATCATTGCCATTGCACTGAGAGGCAGAGGAACGTGTGGGATATGGATGACTCCGAGGTGAATGCCATCATTGGAACTGTTAAGAAATGTTGACAGGGCTTGGGCAGCACGCGTCTCGAGAAGGCACCATGGCTGACTGACGAGAGCACTGGTACGTACGTGTGATTGTTGAACTTCTTACGCACCGTACGTAGCCAACCGCGCTAATCAGAGGTGCGTTGAAGGAGTGCCAGTCAAGGAATGAAAAGTGTCCGAGAGGACGACATATCGAGGAGATGGAGCGATTAAATCCGCCTGTGCGCAGGCTCTGGGTGGATTGTCGCATAATGGAATCGCGGGGGGCAGGCGAGGGGGGCGGAGGGTAGTCTTCATCGAGCAGTGGATGGACCATGGCTGAGAGGAGGATGAATGCTGTGGACACGTCCACGTGTACCCGTGGATGTATTCGTGGGATTGAGTCGTGGTCGGCTACCACGGCGCATTTCACTCCAAATTGCCCTATTTCAGTTTTCTACACTGAATAAACTTCTCATTTTGCACAAAAAAAATGTAAATGGAATATTTCTCCCGTCACAGCCTGCTCGCGTCGTTAGTCTGTGATTTATGTTTAACTATTTTTTTTTTCCATAGCAGTCTTCCGATTGCAGACGTCTGTGTTCGGGTGAAATTGATCAAACGCAGCCGACTTCGCCCTGCGTCTCATTGGCCACATCCTAAACGCATTTAATAAACTAACATGCGATGAATTAAAATCTCCTTCTTTAATTCGTATCGTTTGTCATCATTGTCACGAGTAAGACAACGTTGTTCTCGCAAAGGACGCACACATTTATATCCATCTTCTTGGTTCTTTAGGTAAAGTCACGTAAAAGGGAAATAATAAAATAATAAAAATAATCAATTATTATAAAAAATTTACATAATAAAATGTTTTATTTTTATTATTTTATTATTTTCCTTCTACGTGACTTTTCCGAAAGAACCAAGAAGATGAATCCCTGCAGTCACGAAAGCTTTAAATCGAAATTTGTATCCATGTTATGAAATCGCAACAGCAACAAAACAAATCGTACTTAAATAAATGAGCACTTATTAAAAAATAAATCTAAATGAATGTAATCGTAAACCCGCTATGTGACGTCGGGTGATCACACCCCGTGACCCCCGTCACCTCCATGGTCCCGGGTCCCTGCTGATCAGTCACGCTCCACGCTCTGATGCTGCCCCCCCCCCCCCCCCCGGCCCCCCCCCCTCCTCTGCTGAGGAATTGCTCCTACGCCTTTGACCGCCACTGTCATCAATCGGCCAATCACTGCGTGGGAGATCAATGCGACGTTTACACGGCGCACTCGAAGGCACACGGTGGCAGCTTGGCCCGGCGAGGCTACCTTGGGGGATGTGGTCGAGGCCCAACTTTCCTGGTGCGTGGACCGGGAACGTGGCAGAACGCAGCGGGCTGGCTTATTCATGACCCACCCACTCTCGTGCCACGTATAATTACAGACCCGCCTGCATGACGAATCGTTTACTGGGCGGTTTTTGCGTACTCTTTGGTTCTTGCATGTTTGAGCAAAATCTGGGTACTTGAAGTACTCGTGTGAAATGCACTCAAGAAATCCATATGGAGCAGTCGGCACCCCCACGTTTTATTATCGCCTCCTGATCACCTCGCCTCCAAGGAGGTTCGAAGCCTCGTGCACATCCTATACCACCACTGTCCTCCCTCGCTCTGCCTTGCGTAATCTTCGTCTCGCTTCCGCTAGACCCGCTCGATCAGAGCACCGCAAACATCTGGCCTTGCTCAGAGCAATGCTTACGTGTGATGATTCAAACGGCTGCCGGGCAGCGATGTGGTCTTTTGATGGCAGTACAGCAAGTAGGTGTTGTTGCGAACCCATCTTTGCCGAGCTTTGTGGGATGTATCACATACGTGTCAACCCATACGGTTTACCCCGTATTCTTGTACAGGGAAATTGAGTTTTCAGGTCTGGACGGCGTACAGCCGTTTCAATACCTGCAATAAGTCGCGAAAACTGCACGACATTACGCTTGACTTAACCCACTCAGGAATGCCGTTCATAAAACACACCGGCACAAATATGCGTGGCGTGTCGTCAGCCATCCTCTCTCTAAATTTCGCTTAAAATTTAAACGAGGGGGGCGGCGGGTGGGTAACATGGAATTCGACCGAACGGAGAAACATTTAGCGGTGGAACGAGACGCGAACCTTCATCCACCCGCCGGTCTCATCCTGCCCCCCCCCCCTCCCTGCACTCTCCTCCCCTGGCAGCCCCGAAAGCAGTCAAGACATTCTCATTTGCATTTTAATCAAATTAACATGCGTCTGCAATTGATCCGGGCTCTCGTACACTGACAGGCCCGTCGCTCGTTCGCTGGGTGGCTCAGCGCTGAGTTTACAAACAGATTAAGCCCGGGTTGGAACCCTCGTGTCAGAAATAAAGCTGCGGATCAATGTTGTTTAGTGGTTTTCGCAGCTTCGCTGTCCAGATCTCCCCGATGTGTCTTCGGGTTGTACCGCGTGTTGTACAACAATTGCGATGATGATGATCAATGGCGGAGCCAGGATTTTCAGGTAGGGGGGCAATCCCTCCAGCAATGAAAAATTATAGAGGAGTTGTTAGTGAGTAAGGACTTGTCCCTTGCTTTTTATTCGACGCGTGTGTGGCGATGACGCAGCCATCGATCGAGGGTCGAATTCGAACCGCGTTGTGTGATCAGCATCGCGCTCGCTGAAGGTTGATGCCTTCAGGGAAGTCGTGTACTGTATACGAAACTGCGCACAATTCTGAGTCACTTATAACCGCTTTGCCGTTACTTATTGCCAATTATGGACTCAGACTATTGTCCCATCATCTCATAGAGTCCCTGGCACGTAATAAGATGCTACACAGTGGCAGTCGCAAAATGCCGATTTATTACTGATAAACCCCAATGATCTGATCGAAATTAGGAATTTAGATCGGATCATTTGGTGGGGGGGGGGGTACGTGCCACCCCACCACCCCACTGACTCCGCCAGTGATGATGATGATAATGATTCTAATAATTTGTATGAATTTATGGCGCCACAGGAAGTGAAACGCGCTCGCACAATGGCATTGCTGCGGTTGGTGGATCACGCAGGTTTTGTGAAGCTCTCTGAACCTGCTGGCAGCGAGACGATGGTGGTGGCGGTGACTAGGTAGTGGTGGTGGTGGCCTGGTGGTGGTGGTGGCCAGGTGGTGGTGGTGGCCTGGTGATGGTGGTGGCGAGGTGGTGGTGGTGGCCAGGTGATGGTGGTGGTGGTGGTGGCCAGGTGGTGGTGGTGGCCAGGTGATGGTGGTGGTGGTGGTGGCGAGGTGGTGGTGGTAGCCAGGTGGTGACCGTACGGCAAGTTGGCCCAGGGCCGCCTCTGGGGCTACCTTCGAGTGCTGCGTTACTCTGCGCCCAGTGGGGCTTCCTCTGTGTTCCACGTGAAACCAAACACTCATAAAAAAAAACACACACATGTGCGTATGTATGTTGAACTTCTTTCGCATCGTACGTTGCAAACCATAATAATCTGAAGTACGGGGGAAGGACAACACACATACATATGCAGGGGCCTCTTGAAAACGAGTCATGCTAATGTCATGGATAAATCAATGACATTTGCATTATTATTAGTTACCTATCTATCCCAGTGATGTATTAATGTCCTTATATGTCTGCTGGAAAATTCGCTGCAGAAACGTTAAGCAGCATGGAGACGTTTTCCGCGATGTCGGCACCTATTGTATCCCACAGGGTACGTGATTTATAGAAGGCATGCGATCTCACTCCGGCTAAAATATTAATCAACGAGATGTTTTTTTTTTCCTGCCACATTTTTTAAAAAGAAACACGATAATCAGCGCTAATTACTCCCGCTCGCGTGTGACCTTTAACGGACTGCTGGCGGGTAAGCGCTGTTGGCGAGTGCCTATTACGGCTGGCTAAAAGTGCACGAGTTGGTGCTGAGGCCCAGAAGCCCCACGCCGGACCTAATTTATCTTCCTCTCCCCCCACCCCCCCACCACTCCACTCCACATATCCCTCCTCCCAACCCGAGCAATCAGTCGCACAAGCAAATTCGCTGTCGAAATTGCGCAACTTCAAAACAAAAAGTTCAAGTTGATGGGATCTCCTCCTCAAATGATCCAGTGAGGCATCGGGTGCTCATCTCCAGTTAACAGCCCTGAGCCAGTGGTGGAAATTTCGCAGTTGCTACGGCGGGCCGAGTCTTATCTGCAGGACCACCACCACCATCGTCGAATTTGCCACAGAGCGGTACTAATTTTATCGACCCACCTAAGCCGGTATTTGAACTCGCGATCTTTCCGATCGCGAGCAGCTCGTTCTACCGCTGAGCCACGAGGCTGGTGGCTGCCTTCTCCAAATCGTGCAACTTAATCAGCCTGCTAATGTCGCGGACAGCCTCCGGTCGAGCAGATGTCCACGTTTAAGCGATTCCGTTGCGTGAAACTGAATTGCCTGCGCGTGGCCCCACCTCTTTTAGACGTAGTCCAAAGCGTCGGCATTTGGCGGACGCGCGCTGGCTTCAATTATTGGATTTCTTCACCTTCCGGTGGCGCTCCTTGAGCGGCGTTGATGGAGGGCACGTGACGATACATTTCAAGTTGCCCCCCCCAACCCCCCCCCCCCTTCTCGTTAACAAAGTCCGAGACGCGCAGTGTCACGAGCACGTGCCCAAAACATCAGGCGGTCAGCAACAAACGGCACCGTCGAAGACGCGATGGGTACGCGTCGACGCTTTGCTTGGCATGTGGTTACACGACAAGAGCCGGGACATTTTTGGGGGGAGGGGGGCGGGGTGAGTGGGTGGGGGGGTGTTGCGTCTCACTTGAGCCGCGTCGGGGTGGGGATCGATGGAGTGGGAGAGCGTCGCAGCCGCATCAAGGGCAGTTCTCGCAAGGCCCATTGTGACGTCACGAGACAACGACCCACGTGGTCAGCGCTAAGCCGTCGTTGTCTTAACCGCTGGCGATGGGAAATTAACACAGAGACACACACACGTGTGAAGTTTGCGTATGATGGGAGTCGTTATTGGGCAAATGGCCCTTCTACGACACGGCGTGGGGGGAGACATTCATCCAGCAGTGGACACGCGCGCGCTTTGTTTGAAGGCGTTTGAGTGTTGAGTTAATTTCGATTTGAAAACGGAACGGAACGCACGCGGATCGGAAACAGTCGCACACCTGACGTGAGAGTCAAAAGGCGCCCGGAAAAAAACCGCGTTAGGTACAAGGTGCAAGTAAGTTTAACACGCAGTGGCCTTTCGTGGCCAATATCATTCACGATACGAAGGCTTTTGGGTTAGATCGCGTGAATATAAATGTGTCGTTAAACCCGCCACCACCCGACACAGCCAATTAGTAAAGGGATTCGTCACGTTAACAGAACGTGCCAATTCGTCACTCGTACAGTACACCGCGGTTGTGTGTTGGGGAGTAAACCCACTGCAACATTTTGTTACGTTTTGTTTACGTGGCAAATTCTTACTAATTGGCTGTGTCGGGTGGTCGCGGGTTTAACGACACATTTATATTTACGCGGTCGAACCCCAAAACGTCTATTGTGAATGCCAAAGTAGGCTACGAGTTTTGCCTTAATGGAGAGTACGGGAGGGTGGCGGGAGGGGTGGATTACTTTAAATCTTATAGAGACGATCCGAGCTTTGGTGAAGTATGGACAAACAACCCCCACGGCCAACAAACCCCGTGCAGCGGCAAGGCCCCCTATCCCTGTAGAGGGTGAACGAAGGGCTGTAAATAATGATTAATTATTACGATGCACAACCAACGAGGGGTGCCCAGGGTACATGGCATTGCGATTGTCATTAAAATCTCGCCGTCAAAAACTCACTGACCCAAATTAGCTTCATCAGACGTCGTCCTCAGGGCGCGGACTTTCATTGCGGAGAGGCAAATGTAGGTCGCACCGCGGTAATTAATAATTCACAATTATAATTGTTTTTCTCAAAATTAGAAAACATAATCAATGATGAAGGGCGGGGGGGGGGGGTAGTGGCACAGTTTGTCTGAGCAGTGGACGGTGGATTTGTGACAATTTTTTTCTGGTACAAATTCGTAAAGCGTTCGCTCGCTAGCCCTGTGCACATTCTGTTCGGAGAGGTGTGCAGCGGTGGTGGAATCGCACCACTGCGGACCTGGGTTCGACACCGAGTTTCGGACTAGGTTCTCAGGTGTGTCGAGTTCATCTGTGTCATCCTGTTTATTATTTTTTCTTATTGTGAGTTAATCTTTGGGTATTTCCGTCTGCCATCTCTCGTCACGTCACCGTGTCTCGCTGTGGTCGTCAGTAGCGATCCTTTTGCCTGCTATGCATCTGTGTCTGTGTTTCTGTCTCTCTATGGCTCTCTCTAGTTTCCCCTCTTCCCTTGTATATGTCTGCCTGCATGTGTGTGTGTGTGTCTCTCTGTCTCCGTCTCTCTGTGTGGTTCTCTCTCTCTCCGCCAGTCGCCATGTGTCCCTTGCTCTCTCCATGTGTCTCTCTCCAAGTCTGCGGCACACTTACCGCGTCCTGCTCGTACCTCACCCAGTGCTGAGCCAGCTCTGCTAATTCGTACGAAGCCCCGGGGAGTTCGCGACGGTCCTTTAATCCTGGGTTCGTCTCCGGATTTTTGTGCACCCATGATTTACACCAGGAGCTCAACGTGTAGCGAGTTGGTGGTCCGAGCCCAGTCCCTATTGACTGCGGAAAAATCCATCAAATTAATTGGGTTTTTCCAATTAATTAAGCCTGTCGCATCGTCGAGTGCTTTGTGTCGGGTGATTGATGTGCGCCAAGCCGCTGGTTATGGAGCGTGAAACTCTGCTTATTCTACTTTCAAAAGTATAACAACTCGGAGCATTCGGGGCAATAATGAAATGTATGCATTAACAAACGGAAGATGGAAGCTGGCCTAGAGTTTGGCTGTTTAAGCAAGTGCCGTTATGAATCGCTCGTGCTGACTGTATTGTGGGTTGTTACTCTTAAAAGTAGTCCCATCGTGTCATCTGCAGGACCCTACTGCTCAATGTGCCGCAGCCAGACTGCCCGTCAAGCAGTGCAGTCATCTGTAAGCTGGCTCGGGAGAGAAACATAAAGACAAAGATCCCCCATATAGCCTTAACAGACTGTTGGGGCAAGTGCTGTTCGCGAGCACCTATGAAGGCCGGCACGGCACACGAGGGGTGGGGTGGCCAGCACCACGCCCAGCTCCCTTTGTCTCCCTAGTGGCGATGTTTACACATCACACCAGATACTCACTTAAGACTGAGTCGACCTAGGGGAGGCTCAGGACCGGTTTAAATCGTCACTGGTGGTGGCCTTGAGCGGGATTCGAACTCTACTGGACGGGTGTCACTCTGTGTGTGTGTGTGTCACACACACAGAGTGAGACAAAGACAGAGTAACACAAAGACAAAGATCCCCCGTATAGCCTTAACATACTGTTGGGGCAAGTGCTGTTAGCGAGCACCTATGAAGGCCGCAACGGTACACGAGGGGGTTGGTGAACAGCACCACGCCCGACCGCCTTTGTCTCCCCAGTGGCGATGTTTACACACCACTCCAGGTACTCATTTGAGGCTGAGTCGACCTAGGGCAGGCCCAGGACCGGTTCAGATAATCGTCACTGGTGTTGGCCGTGAGCGGGAATCGAACCCGGTTCGCCAGGTTCATAGCGCAGCGTAGCGCTAACCGCTACACTACGGCTCCCCCTGTGTGTCACACACAGAGTGACACGCACACAGAGTGACACACACACACACAATTCTGGGAGTTACGTAAAAAGTTGTGGGGGGCCCTGTTTGTGCATGCACAAACATCATCATCGAGCCGCAGTGGGTTATAATAGTGCCAAAAAAAACATTCAGCGTCTCGTATAGAACTGCAGGCAAGAGGCTGCTGCGGCTTTGCGCAGGCGACTTTCCGCTCGACGCTGGAGCCCCTCTGCATTTGCGACGTTCGGTGCGTAGCGGTCGCTTTAATGTCCCGCGCTCGAATCCGTGGTGGTTACGCACCGCGACGGCGCGTCCACGTTTGGCCAGACCTCGCCTTCACGAAGGCGCCTCCCGCCGCTCTCCCACGGAGGGCTGGCGCCCGATTCCAAGGTTTGATGAATTACATTTTTACTGAAGGGGGAAAACAACAACAACAACAACACGAAATCGACGGCTCTGCGTGGCTCCGGCGCAAAGGGGTTAATCGCGGGGCTTCTGCCACGTGGCAGCCCCCTGACGCTTGTGGCCTTTGGAGGTCGCAATGGCTCGTGATCGACGAGACGCTGATCGTTGGCATGTTTTACCGGGAGGCCGACTGCGGTAGCGGATTAACATTTCCCCAGGCAAGGCCGTGCGTGCGTGTGCGTCTTGTTTCAGGACGGTCAAGGTAGCACTTTCTGGGTTATTTGGACACTCGCTAAATGTATACATTCATTTATTTATTTAGTGCTGAATCGCACCCTCTCGCCGAGAAGAGCGCGATATCGATGTTTGTATTATTCTTTTTGTCCCTTTCCCCTGTTGAGTGCACAATTTGAAAAATTCGCATCACACGGTTCACTCTGCGTCCAATGCATCTTCTGATAGCGTCAAAGCATTCTGCGCGTGTTACGCTCCCTGGATTGTGCGGTCTGTCTCAGCGATAAAATATAATAGAATTTCGCACGCTTATAGAAAAATAAAACAAATACACAATCCCACTAAGGCGCATAAAGATGAAGGCATGGATCCGAACACAAAAGCAAATGAGAGAGATTTAACCCTTTGACTGTTTTAAACACAATGAGCGGTTCTGAGCGCCACGGCCAAAGGAGGGAATGAGGGCAGGAGGACGGCGGACGTGGAGACGGAGCGACGAGTTCGGCTCGCGTGCGGGGAGTGAGAAGAGGTGGATCGCGATGGAGGACCGTGAGGGACTGGGGTAGTGTGGTTTAGGCATTCATCCAGCAGTGGATAGACTCCGGGTGATGTTGATGATGATGGTTTTAGTGGTGATTGTTGCACGTCTGTGGCTGTCTTAGAGAACACGTGTTATCGGAATTTGCACAGTGCACACTTTCCACGTGTGTCTGTACTTCTGCGGCTGCAGAGTAAAAAGCTATAGGTTACTTGATATTTCAGGAACAAGAGAAATGCAGCGACACAACGCTGAGTTTCAGTGCACAAAGGTGGCTGAAAAGATTAATAAGGCATTGCTGTTGCCTTATATGTGTGTATTAGAACTTCGTTCGTACCGTACATAGCCAACCGTGCTTATTGGGGGTGCGGGAGAAGGGAAACAAACTAAACACAAAAAGAAGTAAAAAAATGCGTTTTCTGCTTAGATGTAAAAGTGCATAGCTCCGGTGGCTTCCTAACATCGGAAGGAAGAGCGTTCCAGACGGCCGCAAAAGCGCATCTCAAAGTGCGCGATGCGGCATTGTTAACTGCCCACACCGAAGTGGTGATAGCACCGGTGCCACTCACACTCACCTCTCCAGCCGTTGTGTTCACACACTGCACGTTGGTGTAATAACTATCATACTTTTAATGTATAAAGTGCCCTTAAACAATCGTTCTCAGGGCGCTATGCACGGAAAGGCGGAAAATTGTTAAACATCATCAACCAAGGAAAGGAGCGAGAAAGACGTTTGAAAGAAACTAAACAGAGAGAGAAAGGCATTATAAACGGGTACTTTTTAGTTGAGATTTGAAGATTTATAAGTGTTTTGGAAGTCCCCTGACCTCGAAGGGCAATGACCTCTATGGTTTTAGGTACCGCAATTGCAAATGCACCGATCAGCCCCAAGTGTGAAACCCAGACCGTGGGATAGTGATCAATGCACAAGTCCATCATGCTCATGCTGAGTCAACCTTTGACTGCTTCCACCATCACTCTCCAATGATGTTAGCCATGGCAAGGGTTTGAACTCAGGTTGCAGGGCTCATAGCATAGTTGGCCCGAACACATGCTTAACCATGGTCGATCCACTGCTGGATGAAGGCCTCCCCACGTCTTCCCCATCCCTGTTTGGCCTCGTGATGTCACAATCAATTGTTGCTCTCGCACGTGCACTTATCGAATCGCTCCTCTCTCAGCCTCTCGGAGTAATTCCAAGAATGCCTCCCTCCGATACATGTTCTTAATGTTTCCGAAAATAATAATGAGCAATGCCTTTCAGTTATGAAGGAAAGCCTCACTTAGTCTCCAGACTCAGAAAGCCGATGCATCGTGAAGTTTGGTCATTGCTATTCACGAATGAGTGATATTAATTGGCGCTCTATAAATGTAAAAATCGATCAAAAAAAAGAATTTTTAGTAGGAAGCCGCCAAAACACACACAGATGGGGTGACTCTCAAACCTCCACACAGATAGCTTGAAGAATTCAGTGCATGTACTACCATCTCATGGCCACATTGCAGCCCAATCTTACAACAATCGCTAGCTATGCTCATCCAAGTACCAACCAGGCTCAACCCCCTGCTTTGCTGCTCAAGTCTGATGAGGGCCTTGACACCCACAGCCGGAACCCGCAGCATCCCCATGGCCCATCTCGCACTCTGCGTTCCACGGATTCCGACCGTCTCTGCAATGGCGAGGATGATGGTGATGGTGGTGATGGGGGGGACCTCGCTGCATCACCACCATCACGGCTCCCCACACACACACGCAGACACACACACACAGACACACACGCGGCTGGCTTTTCATTAGCGAGTGGCAAATACAACATATCTGAGCTAAGATTGCCCTATTCATTATTCATGCACGTTGTCTAACTTCTCATCTTGCCGAATGGAATTGTTTGATGTTTTCCGAGAAGCTTGCCTGCGCGAGGTGCTGCGGATTTCTGTGCCGGATTTGTCGCCGTAAGTTGCTTCGGGGTCCGAGACATCTGCGATTGGACGGAATTCATTACTTGGCGACTCATATTTGTTCCTTCGCTTTTTTTTTGTCGTTCGCTGGCGTCGTGAAAAATGAATTTCGTTCGACAAATAATTGAATACGTCGAGGACACGCGCGTCTTTCATTCCGTTCTTGCGCAAGGGTTTGTTTCGTGGCAGGGCGAATGCATTGTAGCGCACATTGTCACACAAATAAACAAACTATAATACATGCATTCATAATAAATCATCAACCGGACCAACCCGTATACGCTCAATCTCGCCAGATCGTTGAACGCGAAGCAAAGCTGAGCCTGGTTAGTACAGTACTTGAGTGGGTGATCGCCCAGGCTTGCCAGGTGTTGTAGGTTTTGACGGCGAGTTGTGGGCCAGGAGGTGGCGGTGCTGAGTCTCTCTCCCTGGCATGCCTGGTGGTTTGGGGGTTTCCCCCGGGTTCTCTGCTTTGCTCCCCCACGCGAAGCCAGACGCTCACTGCCGCCACGTCTCTGTGTGCTAACATCAGCAGCGAGCGGTGTCAGAACGTGTCCCGTGCCTCCCTTAGGTCGACTCGGCCTCACACGACGAGTGCGCGGTTCGTTGTATAAACTTCGCCACTGGGTGGTGGGGGGGAAGGAGGATGGGGGTGGTGTTGATGGCCTCACCACGTTCTTGTGCGGGGTGGCAGCCTCAATAGGCGCTCGCTAACAGCACTCGCCGCGACAGGCAGCATGGCTAGAGGGGGCTGTGGTGGGGGGTGATGTATTTGTTGGACGTAGCGAGCACGATATGCCTGCATCGTGGATATAAACGTATTTCTAGATTTGAAGCTTTCGTGACTGCAAGGATTCATATTCTTAGGTTTTTTCGGTAAAGTCACGTAGGTAAAAAATAAAAATTAATAAAAGTAAAATAAAAATTAAATAAAAATCACGACGTGATCACTTGATACAGCTATCGTGCTGTGACTGTTCCACCTGAAGACGGAAGCTTGTGATGCCTCCGAAACGTCGTGATTTTTATATTATTTTTATTTAACTTTTATTAATTTTAATTTTTTACCTACATGACTTTACCGAAAAAAAACCTAAGGATATAAACGTTTTTTTTGGTTTTTGTCATATATAACGTCGTATTAACCCACGTGAGCGCGTGCGTGCTCGTCAATGCGATGAGTGGCTGGGACGAGGCAGGCAACTGCTTCGGCAGAGGTGAGGCTTCGAGTCAATCTACGCCGAGATTCTCACTCTCGCTCGTCCGCTGTCGCTCATCAAACGACTCCCGCGCGGCGCGCGTGCCACGCAGACGAGGCTCGGTGGGTCCCGCGGATTGGTGGACACTCCTCCTCGTCCTCCTCCTGCCGAAGCCACGAGGCTGCACGGTGGTGAACAGATGGCAGCACAACGAGCGGATTGATCTATCCATACCCAGCTTGCTTCACAAGCGCCTTCACCACCATCCACTCGCTGTTATACGCGTGCACGTGGGTGTAAGCACGAGCAACCCAGACTCTAACCCATGCAGGAGATTTCAGCAGTTTCAGTTTCCAGTTTCATTTATTTGGAATAACCACGTGAGCCATTCGGCTCTCGATTCGGGTGCAAACACACAATAAAATGACAAGATACATTTAAAATTGACTGTACGCAAATTGAAACATCCCCTAGAAAAACAATAAAATCTTCCAGAAAAAGCACCATTTGTTTATGCTGCGTAAAAAAATGTGCTAAAAAATCCCATTTTGATGTTAGATCACAATAACAATCATAATACAATATAGATTACAATTTTAAGTATAACTTTATACTACATAAAAAAATCGGGCTAACTCTAACCCTTTCTAGAAATTACGAAAATAATGCTATAAAAACAACGTAACAGTGATCATAAGAAATGTGATTGAAAGTTTACAATAGCGACATACATAACATATATTACTAAACCTAGCATCCTTCGCTGGCTGCATGAGTCAATCCACAATAGCAGCAGTATCGACAGTAGTAGCAGCACACTATAATCAAAACACATGATAATTTCTCGCATTGGTCATCGATAGCTATTTATTAGATTTCAGGCCACTGGATGGCAGTGGCAGCTGGGACCTCCTCGCCACGTGACCACCTCGGCTTCCAAACCGTACGCATCGCCTTCTGGGAGCCACCCGCATCTGTTGGCGACACGCTCAGGGTCACGATCGCCAGCCGCCCCGCTCGCACTGACCCTGTGCTCGCTCACAACCCTAGCCAGGACCGCGGCAAGAGCACTCTTTATGCTCGCCGGGCCTTGCCGTATCCTCCTACCCCTTTGTGGAGTACGTTGAACTTTCCTTCGCACCGTACGTAGCCAGTTTCGTGCAAATCGGAGTGTGCCGGGGGGGGTGGGGAAGGACAACAAACTACGGATGCAATTTGCTAAAGATATATTTGATCTTAATTTTGGAGCTTTCGTGACTGCAGGAATTACTCTTGGTTCTTTCGG
>CM025617.2:2270139-2280862 GCA_014621495.2 Entosphenus tridentatus | reverse complement strand
AGCCCAGAGGTGAAGATGACGTCAGCATAGCCCAGAGGTGAAGATGACGTCAGCCCAGCCCAGAGGTGAAGATGAAGACACAAGCGGTCTTCATCCGCCTGATGAAGACCGCTTGTTTTGCGATCGAAACGTCGTGGGTTTTTGCTTTTATTATTTTCTATTGATTTTTTTCATATTTACGTGACTTTACCGAAAGAACCAAGAATATGCTGTACTATACTTCTAAGCTCCTACGTCTATGCTCACCGCTTTCACAAAACTCCATTGGCCACCGTGGTGCAGTATGGTCAACCAGCAGTCACGGCCGGCGATGACGTGGGGGCAGACATTCATCCAGCAGTGGATGAAAAACAGGGGCCCCAATTTACGTTCGATTACGTTCGGGATAGAGTTTCGTGCGAACAGGCACGGCGTCTGCGGAATCTGATTGCACGTTTTGAATAGGCCTATCCATCCAGGGCCCTGTCAAGGAACTAAGAAACACATGGCAGCAAAGCGTTGTTCTAGCCAGGGCGGGCGCTGCGCTCGTTAGGGTCAGAGAGTAAAATAGTGAAAATAATTTGGCCGGCGCGATGACGTACATGGAATTTGTAATCATTACTAATCAGCGGGCTGGAGAGAGAAAAATATATATAGAGAGAGAAAAACACACTAGAAACGCGGCAGGAAATCTTTATGGAAATTGAGCACTAATTTACTGGCGCGGTGAGAATTCCAGACACAGCAATTGAGCGACAGTCACCACCTCCCGTTCGCATGAGCTCACGTAAACCGAACGTCGCTGGATATCGTCACGGCTTCTGTGCGGATTGAAATGAACGATTAAAGCGCGCTGCCTTCTGAGTCTGTGATCTCTGCGATACGCCGTGGCTAATCATCCGTAATGTTTCAGTTGTTTTCGTTGTTGTTGTTGGTAACGCATTCCATTCATTTTGCGCGACCAAACACTGCAGGGTTCTCGCAAACTCTCGTGCTCGTTTTATCGACCCCCCCCCCCAGAGGGATGATGGGCTAAGCCGACCCACGTGACCCAGGATTTGAACTTAGAGCCCTAACACTTGGCCGCTTGTGCTCATCTTCAATCCAAACTTTGTGTGTTTGCTGTTCTAAGGCAACGATTGTGTCGATTAAAACAGAGGGCAATTTAATGAAGTGAATCGGGACTTTATTGCATCATCAGATCTCAGAAGCTCAGCACGCTTTCAAGCCCGCACAGTGCTTTGGCAGGTGACAATCATGCATAACAAGTGTTCATTAATTAGGTTTGTTGTGTGAAGTTAGATCGCGTAAATGTGTCGTTAACCCGCCACCACTCGACACAGCCAATTAGACACATTTAAATTTACTCGATCTAACCCCCCAAAAAAAAATCGTTTTTACAGCTACTTTTGGTCGTGAAAGCCGACGACGCGTTACAACAAATGTCGCAGGCTGCTGTGGAGCTACCTTGTCAGCAGATGGCAATGCAGATACGTCAACGTCTAAGCTTCATGAACCTCCGACCAGCGCGGTGAAGTATGGTCAAACAACCTCAACGATGACCCACACAGGGCGTGGGGAGATCCCCATACAGCAGTGGATTGACAATGGGGGCTGTCCAGTGCTTGCTGTATGCAACTTTTGTTCGCCTGACCCCTCGAACCCCAATGGAGGCCACTCGTGGATCGCCTCAATGTTGATAACGCAACAGGAATCTCTTCTTGAACAAGAACCGTCACCTTGAATCGCTGGGACACAGGCCAACCGCTGCCCCACTCCCTGGTAGGCGTGCTGACATCACGAGATGCGACCGGCCCCAGAGGAGGTGCGTGACCGCGAGGCATCTCGACTCCAGCTGTAGACGCCGCGGTGGCTAGTAGATGTTAACTCCCTCGCCTGGTATGGAGGAGGTCGTGGGTACGATCCAGATTCCGAGCCCTGACACCTGTATATTTGGCGTCTGCGTGTCTCTCTCTCTCTCTACCAGTGGTCGCGTGGCTTTTTCTCCGGGTTCTTCGGTTTTTCCCTTCACATTTAGAGTATTCGGCTGATGTATAGTTCTACGTGATAAGCTACTTCGTTGAGCTATCATTTGCTATAGCCGGGTCGCTTCTGGGGAAAAAAGAGCTACATAGCTCAGTGGACCTTACCTGGTAAAATAAAAAAAATAGTTTGAGTTTAGACTGAGCATGCATGGCTGATTGCGACGATCATTATGAGTTATGCATTAATGGCTCGTTTCGCTGCTTTGATTGATGCGTTTTGGAAGGAGCTCCTCACGTACAATTTGGGGGCGAATTTTCCGGGGTTCTGCGAGCGGGGAAGGAGTGGGGGAGGGCTCCCCTACGGAGGAAAATCTTGATTTTGTTTCCCGTTATTGATTCTGGCTGTGCGTGAGAGCATGAATGAGCTCTGCTGGGAGGGAGGGGAGGGGTGGAGGGAAGGTGGGAAAGGGGAGGGGGGAGGCAGGAGGGGGTTAGTCGGCTATGGGCTGGGCTGCTTAGGGCAAGAGTGAGTTTTCTCAAGGACACGAGAGAGTCAAACAGTTTTGAGAAGTGTATTTACATGTACAGCCCTTGATCATTCATCGCATCACTCGGGAGGTGAACCATTACGTAGCCTATTGTATTATGGGAAAGACTGGTCCCTGCCATGGGAATGCGGAATTTCCACCACTGGCTTATGGATGCCAAGGTAGACAAGCGCTACCCGAGCCTGGTGCAATGTGTCTGTGGTTAGCACCACCCTGCTAGAAACCTGGCAACCACGAGTTCGAGTCTCAGTCACGGCTGACATCCGCGCAGCGAGATTTCAGAGCCGGTCCTGGCCCTCCCCTGGGTGGACTCAGCCTTAAATGGATACCTGCTTCTGTGCGTCTACACACAACAAACACTCGAGGGGGGTGGGGAGGGGGAGGGATGAAGACACCCAGCCGCGCATTGTCCTGACACACCATTGTTCTGACCACGCCATTGTCTTGACCACACCATTGTTCTGACCACACCATTGTTCTGACCACACCATTGTCCTGACCACACCATTGTGCTGACCACACCATAATCGCCTTGTGCGCCGTACCGGCCTTTATATAATTATATAGCCACTCGCGACAAAAACTTGGCCCCAGGGCTCTATGCGAGATCTTGGGGGGGGCGTGTTTTTGTGTCTGTGATCAGCATCTGTGTTGGCTACCGGGATTATTCGTTCGTGAACATCATTACCCGGAGACCCCCCCACCCCTCCTCCAATCCCCCCGCCCACCATCCTCGCCCCCCCACTCCCCACCCACCCTGGTAGCCCTCCAAGGGCCACAGTGGCCCAAGCAATATTTTTGGTGGAAGTTGAGACAATGCTTATTCATCATGAGAGTTTACGGCGCACACGCCAATCGAATTAGCGGGCAGTCCCCATAGATTTCTGCCAACATGCTACCCGGTTTTAAAATAACAACACACACACACACACCACTTTGGCTGAGAAGTCATGAGGTTATCCTAACGTCTCTATACTCCCGCGTCTATAAAAGGCTCTCGTTTCACCAGCAGCACTCATTTGTTTGGCGAGATTAACGCGAACATTAGTTGACAGCTCTTAAGCGGGGCGAAATGAGCTCATGTGCAGGTGGGTTCTTAAATTCTATTGGGGAGCGGTGGCGCAGCGGTTAGCGCTAAGCTGCGCTACGAATCCGGGCGACTCGATCTCGATTCCCGCTTACGGCCACCAACGCCGGTTCCAGGCCTCCCCTAGGTCGACTCAGCCTCAAATTAGTATCTGGTGCGCTGTGTAAGCATCGCCACTGGGGAGACAAAGGCGACCGGCGTGGTGCTGACCACCTACCCCTTCGTGCGCCGTTGCCGGCCTTCTTAGGTGCTACTTCGCGAACAGCACTTGCCCCCAAAAGTCTGTGAAGGCTATACAGGGGGGGGGGGGATCTTTGTCTTTGTTTTATTCCACCAATGGACGATCGGGAGAGCATCTCGCAGCGCGACTTTGCGGTCACCGCGGAGTAGCGCCACTGCCAGGGCCGCCCATAAGGGGGGGGGGTGGGGCCTGGGGCAACCCCCACTGTGCGTGGGGTGCCCTCTGACGCCTTATCACTAAAGCGGAAGTATTACATCGGACACCGTGACGTTGAAGCGCGCCACCCTCCCCCATCCCCCAGGGCGCGGGGCCCGGGGCAGTCGCCCCCGATTCGCCGTAGCCCAGGGACGGCTCTGGTCACGGCCTGCCCACTTCGATCGTTCGCCAGCAGCGTTTCAGATTCATCTGTTTTTTTTCTCTCATGGGGGTTGGGGGTGGGGGTTAGTCGTGAAGGTGTTGTGTCGGTTTAAAAGTATCGCCCTCTACCACCCGACAGAGCCAATCAAGTCAAGTTGTCACGTCACGTGACAAAATGTCCCATTCGGTTTGGTTTTTCAGCAAAGCGGAGGAGGAGTGTTGAAAAGTTAGGTAAACGTTTTTTTCTTACAAAATTATACGAAGTTTCGCTGGAGATTACATCCAGAATCACGAGGTGTTAACAGAAGCTCAGCTCTCTGGCGTGAAACAGAGCTTCAGGGTCAGGGCCCTGAAGGCATGAACGAGTTACGAGTCGTTGTAGTGTCCGTGAAAGCCCTCGCATGAAACGAGCACTTACAATATTCGACATGAGGCTATTCCGGAGGCCGTCGGCTGGCTCTCGCTCACCAACCTGGACACGAAATTGTCACCCTTGCCGATTGACACCCCACCGCACTCGGAAAACGAAAAACGATACACTTTTTAAATCCTTTATATTAAGTTCACTTGCGCGCTTGCTTGCTTGCTTATGACCGTGCAAATCTTTCGGTCGTTTTTTAACCCACTTCCCGTGATCCAATCGAGCTGACATTTTCCACACAGACTCGTTGTGCGTGACAATTAATGTTCGTGAAATTTTTTTTCCAAAATTTTACACTTTTTAGGACAAAAATATTATATTTAATTACCAATTGCTTAATGCTTGCGCTGCAATCATCTGACCCATAGGTGGCAGCCATCTCAAGCCAGAGGACGAGAGGACTCTAGCCGCCACGCATATAAAGGATTTATAGTGAAAAACTTTGTTTTTACGGGTTAATTTTTTATATGTTACCACGTAAAAAGGCCCACTGAGCGATTTCGCCACTTTTTCAGAAGCGACCTGGCCACAAACGATAGCTCAACCAAGTGGCTTATCACGTGGAAATGTATAGCAGCCAAATACTCTAAACGCGTGATGTTGATTTTAAATGTGGAGGGAAAAACCGGAGAAGAAACCACGGGACCATGGGGGGAGACATGCAACGTGCTTTGGTAAACATTGCAAGTGCATGTGAGATGGCGAATGCTTAGGGAGGTCTCAATGCATTAGTAGATTGAGCATAGCTGTTGCTGCTGCTGCTGATGAGGAAGGAGACTTTTACATTCGTGGTAAAGGCGCATCCCTACAAACGCCCACTCACGCGCCTGCTGCTAGAACGGACCCAACTCGAGGCAGGTCTCCAGAGCCTCCGTAGTGGCGGAGTACCCACACTTTACCCCACCATACGCAACCTGCCCATCGGCTAACTGCGGCGTACCCATTTATTATTATGCTGAGTAGGAGGAGGAGGATTGTGGGTCGTGGTGTATTTAATACAATCGTCCAATGTTTCAGTCGAATTAATTCTCTTTCGTCGGTTTGTCTGAGAATGTGGGCCACATTTCGGATGCCGCTTCCAAATTTCCGCGTCCGCTGTGAGCCGGTGGCGGTGCCGCTGGATGACCCTGGGTAAGTTGTCAGTGTGTGCGTGACCTCGTATGCCGACTTCATATTCCCTAAACACAGGGCGCACTTGCAACGCGCAAGTGCGCCGTGCAAGACGTCCGCGCAGTTGGCGCGCTTTGCCAATTTCGGAAAGGGAAGAGAGAGAGAGAGAGAAAAAAAACCCCGGTAGAATATTAAAATCCTTGCCAGAGACGAGTTGTAAGGCAGAACACGCGTTCCTATCGTCATTCAAGGACTTGTCTCGCGGCTCTCGGCCCGGGTCGGTGGCGGCTGCCAGAGGGGGCCCCGCCAACGTTCGGCAGCGACGATGTTGCCGGCATCTTCCCCCACGGTGACCTCTAAACCAAAAATGACCCCCGAACGCAGACCTCGCTAAAGCTGAGCGGCCTTCGAGCCTGCCTTTGCGTAAGCGGGTGTCGTGAGCTGTGAAGGCCACGAGATCCATCGTCGTTGTTGTTGTTGTTGTGTTGTGCAATTTTGCTCAAACCTGATGTGCTCCCCGTACCCACACTCGTCAGCGTGGTGCAAAGTTTGGATTGGGGTTAACGTGACGGCTCCCATCAGACCTCGGAGGGGAGGGGGGTGGCTACGCACGGTTCAGCCTGGGTAGTGCTTGGGTGGTCGACCACGGATGTGGGCAGTGGAGCGCGCAGTGTCGTAACCAACCCGCACTGACCAGCGTGGTGAAGTATGGTTAAATAACCCCTCGCTGTCTGCACGGCGTGGGGGGTGGGGCTCATTCCGCAATGGGGGGAGGGGGAGGGGTTACACGCGCTCGGTATACACGACACGCACGCGCGGAGTAATCGTGGTCTCGGCTGCAGTGAACGTGCCCTGGAAACCGTTCACTACTCTCGTTGGAATTGGGATGCGTGCGATGCGATGCGCGCGCTTCGGGGTGTCCCCGAACAAACGCGCTTGCCAGAAACTCCCCCCTCCCCACCACCCCATGCCCCCCCCACCACCCCCCAGCGCCCTCCCCCCACCCCCCAGCGCCCTCCCTCCACCTTCGCCGTCTCCAACACCAACGCTCTGTGTCTCTCCCGACGGACAGACGGGGAAAAAAAAAAAGAATCCGGTCTCAAGGACCTCAGTTGACCTTGCTTTTGACGACCGAAAAGCACGCGTGTTTTGCAAAAGCATGAATGACTTCCGTTTTACCTGAATGAGAATGCGCGGGCAGAGTGGAGTCAATGGTCAAAAATGGGGCTTCGGCATTACAAAGAAGAGCTCTACGAAGTGGCTCATCATCACGTGGGGAGTTTAAAGCAGCGGCCAGACACTTCTTGGCACGCGTCTCCTCCTTTCCGCGCTGCCTCTGGTGGTGGTGGTTACAGCTCGCTCGCTCGCAGGGCGATCATGAGAGGGAAGACAGTTACAGTCAAAGCAAGGTTCCCTCTTTAACACGGGTGGGTGGTGCTTAAGTCATCTTTCCAGCCCTGGGCAATTGGTGGATATTTCACATTCCTATGGTGGGGATGAGTATACAACAACGAAGGCAGAACATGTGTTTAATTGCGTGGATTTTGTCCGGGTTCTCCGGGTTTTCCCTCCACATTTAGAATAAACACGCGTTTAGAGTATTTGGCTGCAATACATTTCCACGTGATAAGCCACTTCGTTAAGCTATCATTTGCGGCCAGGTTAATTCTGAAACATATCTGTATAGCTCAGTGGGCTTTGAGTTTATTATGTAAATACGGAAGTAAATAAATACGATTTTTTGCTTCGACCAAAGGTTTTCAGTTTCAATATATTTTTTTATTAGAGATATATGCGCTTAATATATATGGGATTAAATACAGAGATTTGACATTCAAGTTATTACTTTATATTTGAAACACACAGTGAGTGAATGTTAAATTGTAAAGATGATCGAGAAGGGCTAGAAAGGTGAGATTCGGATGATTACAACAACAACATTAATCCAAAAACCCACATTTTCCAATTTGCATGGTTTCACTCACGTAGGCTCGGTTTCGCGCTAACACTTATAAGTATTAAATTCCCATCGTCACTGAGCCAAGTTCATCAGCTCCCGTGAAGTGTGACGCTAAGGCTGTTGTAAAGGGAATATTGGTGATGATCTTTGTTTATAGCACGCCTCGTACCGCGACGTTCCAGATCACTTCAAACACGCTCAGATAAAACACAAACACTTACAAAGATAAATGCTGTTTTGTGAAAACACTCGTAAAATATTAAACACGCATAGACAGAAGGAAAAACATGAATATGTCAGTAAAATTATCATATAATGCCAGGATAAAAACAAAATGCTAAATTATAGAAATAGGCTCACTACAGATTACTAATATGGTATATTGCACTGTTGTCGTATATTAACAATAATATACATTTTCCGAGCATCTAACGCCAGATTGTGAATACGATGTAACGCTGGATGTAGGGGGTGTCATTTGTTTAACAGCTGAGAGATCTAGCAGAGGGAAAGAAGCGATGGCGGTGTGCGTGGTGGCGATTAACAGCATAGTGGCGTGGTGACCTCTCGCCGTTGGCTCAGTAGTTTGTGACAAGACTGAACACTTTGTTTGAACACAATATCTGGAATATGAATGCGTCTCAAGACTCGCAATCGGTTCAAAGACCCTCCCGAATGGATTCCTTCCCGTTTGTCTTCCACGTGGGTGGCCGCATCAGTGGACTTCCCACTGGTGGAAGTTCCTGGATCCGGGTTGAGAAGGCTACATAGTCCGTCATATACAGCGTGGAATGTGTGCAGGTGGACTAATTGAACCTTGATAATTGTTTTTTTACCCTTCTAACTGGCAACAAAACTGACATCTTTTTTACAAGGAGTCATGTTTACATAGACCACAATACCTGCAGTCATAATGCAAACAAAACACATAACACTGATAATGTATGCACTATCCTTGAAGTTGATTGGTCCACACCCGAGTCATAATGCAGGTACCACAATACCTGCATTATGACTGCAGGTATTGTGGTCTATGTAAACATGACTCCTTGTAAAAAAAAGGTGTCAGTTTTGTTGCCAGATAGAAGGGTAAAAAAACAATTATCATATTTTTACTGGCAAATGAGGTTCCAATGGTGTAATTGAACCTTGTAATACAATGGCTTTGCACGCGGTGGGCGAGTGGCATCACCACGTGTCATCTCAACAGGTTTGTAAGGGCAGCCCCAGTGGTAGCTGTTCCTTTGCAGCACAAACCTGGCCAGTTGCGTGACTGTGCGGAATCCCGGTTGAGTAATGTGCAGCTCTTCCTTTTGAAAATGGCAAATTTGAACCATGACTCGGGCACAGGACGACCTGCACTATTTTTTCAAATGACACCAGCTGCAGCCGTAACGTCCGCTGTTCGAAGCCGGGGCGGCGCGTGATCTCACGATGAAGACGCCCACGTGTTCAACCGGAGCGGCCCCGTCGGATTTCGAACCGCGTTACATCTCTGCAACGGGCGGCTGCCGCTGGGTCGCGTTCACCGCCGACCCCGAATCGAAGCCCTCGTCTCGAGCAGCGCTGTCAGAACAATGTTTTGCGCCATTCGCCGACGAGCGCCAGTTCGACCGTGGATGTCCCCGAGGTGGGGGGGGGGGGCCTCGTCGGCTCAGGGAGGTCCGAATACGCCTCCAGAAAACTTCGCCACTGCACGTGCGCGGAGCGAACAAAAATAATAAAGGGTAAAATAAATAACAATTAAATTAAAACAGTGGAGAATAAGAACACCCCCCCAACCACCCACCCCTTCCTCCTCCTACCCCCCCCCCATCAACTCTGCCACGAGGCCCCTGGGTTTGAGCAAAAATCGGCGTAGGTCATGTTTCCCCGCCGCCAAGGATATGATTTCATCGGGAGCAGAATTCGGACAACACAAAAATGGGGGCGAGGACTTTAGGAGAATGGCGCACACGTGCTTGTGATTAGCGTGACGTCGGGAATTAGGAGCTTTCCTCTGACACGTTGTCTTTGTGGGATAGCGGCTAAGAAAATAAACCGCGAACCCTAGGTCTCCGCGTTTAACCTTTGAGGCTAAGCAATGAACGCCGCTAATGGTGTTGCGTACGGAACAAAAATGTGATTGCACGAGTTTATTCAAATCCCTGCATCCACCACCGAGATTGCCCTGGCGTAATGGTTAACACACTGCCGGACTACGAAATCCAGAGGTCTCTGGCTCGATTGCATCTTCTGGCGGTTGAAATGACTGTGCGGGTTTCTTAAACCCACACCACCATCTCTGTCCACCCAGCAGTATAAACGGGTTTACACCAAAGTGAGTCGATCAGCAGGTTTACGTGCGGTGGGCTAAAGCGCGGCTACTCCCAGCTCTTCCCAGACGCATCTGGCCATCGCGAAAGAGCGTGGGTAAATGCACCGTAGGGTGGCTCGCCAGAGCTCCGTCTAGTGGAGGCCCTCTCGCCCGCAGAACCGTGAGCAAGCACATGCGGGGGCTACACCTTCGCCACGGTGGCTAGGAGATGTCAACTACCTCGCCTGGTCTACAGGAGGCCGTGGGTTTGATCCAGACCCTGACGCCTGCTGCTGTATATTTGTAGTTTGCGTGTCCTCTCTCCCCGTGGTCGCGTGGATTTTTCTCCAGGTCCTCCGGTTTTTCCCTCCACATTTAGAAACGTGCGTTTAGAGCTTTTGGCTGCTATTAATTTCCACATAGCAAGCCACTTGGTTGAGCTATCATTCGTGTCCAGGTCGATTCTGAAAAAGAGCTACATCGCTCAGCGGGGCATTACCCGGTAAAATAAAAAATATAGTAAAAAATATATTTAGAAAGCAAACTGAACAACCAAGCACGTAAGCGAGCCTCTTTTTAACATTACGGATTGAATTGCCCTCTCGTGCGATATAAAATGTCCGCGTGTCGATGACGCGAGGACTGGCTTTTTGAGAATGTTTGTTCTAGATTTGAAGCTTTCGTGACTGCAAGGATTCATATTCTTAGGTTTTTTCGGTAAAGTCACGTAGGTAAAAAA
>CM025617.2:2253874-2269739 GCA_014621495.2 Entosphenus tridentatus | reverse complement strand
TTTTTTACCTACGTGACTTTACCGAAAAAACCTAAGAAAAATGTTTGTTCTGCCCATTCCGTTTCATTTCACGATGCTTTGGCAACGCACCATGAGTGGCACCAGCACCACGACCACCACCGCTGCCATGTCTGGCTGATTGGCATTGGCACAGCATCCACACATTGGCTCAGCACCCATCACGTAAACAAGAGACCCACAGCAGATATTTCACTTGGCGGGGACATGTCGTGGGGCTGGCATTCACTTTATCGGTTCTAATGACGTGGCCAGTAAATGTGGAATAAGTTATAACGTTGTCAAATAAGTTAGTTAGCACATAATTCACTCTCATTGACCGCATTTGGAAATCGGTACTACTAACGTTATACTGCCATGAGCGATAACCGGTTTACAGTCTACACGGTCCTTGGACTGTAGGGGTCGTTTTTAGGCCAATTCGACTTAGCCGAGGGATACAGCGGCGGTGCTGTGGTTAACACACTTCGCAGTGAGGAGTTGAACTCCTATCCACGGCTAACTCTACACCAAACGACACACCTCGTACCGCTGCTGATGTGGATGCAGAGCAAACAACTACAATTTCACATTCAGGCGATCAAGCGCAGACAACGGCGCTCAGGAGCAGCGGGAGCAGCAGCAGCAACAACAACAACAAACAACAACGGTTGGGTCATATCCAGCACCCTTGCCTCACCCGTCTCTACCTGCCCGAAGGGACGCGGGGCTCCGCGTTGCGATGAGCGATGGCCGGGAGTCGGGGGGGGGGGGTGGAGAGAGATTTGCGTGCCTCCATGAATCTTTCAGCGCGCGCCCGTCAATCTTCCTCCCCGTGCCAAGCACGCACCTCGTATCGCGTGTCCTTGCATCCCTCCCCGCTTACCTGCGCTTGAGTTACAGGTGGCCGGGGAGGGTTAGTGTGGATGCTGTGTGTGTGTGTGTTTAATAAATGATGGAAAGGAGGGAGGGATGGGGAGAGGGCAAGGCAGGGAGGGAGGGAGGATGAAGGCGGCGATCGAGGAGGAGCGTCCGCTGCTTAGGTTTACATTACGTTGTACGTACTATGTTGACTTTCTTTCGCACCGTACGTAGCCAACCGCGATAATCGGAGGTGCGGGGGGCGAAGGACAACGAACTGGCGCACAGAAAGCTGTTCAATCCAAATGACGATTATCTAAAAGCGCATCGCTCCAGCGGCTTCCTAACATCGGAAGGAAGAGCGTTCGAAACGTCCGACAGAAGCGCGTCTTTAAAGCGCCGCGCGGCGGTGGTGCGGTGACCGCCGTCGTCTTTGCTCGACGGCCCAAGCCGGACGCTGCCGCTGCAGCGTAAAATGGTGAGCGGAGTTGGACCGTCAGGACGCCGGTTGAAGGAACGGGCAAGTTGATTAAATCCTGCAGAAAGTGGGGTTTGTGAACGCGGATATATAAAGCAGAGCTTTAAGCGTCATTTCATCGCTTGCGTGGTGGGTCTTTAACGGTTACTACTCTGGTTTCTTCTCGAAATGGAATCGGCCAAACGTGTCAATGCAGGACTCTCTTTGAAACGTGTCTTGAGACTCGGCGATTCCTCGCTGCATCATCACAACCGTGACCATAATATATTGGTGGCCAGACAATGCATACCGGTTTGTCGTAAATCACCAGTGATTGTCTTATGCATATCCAATTTCTGATGTGGGAATGTGGAATTTTCACAAATGAATTCCTCCCGATGTCTTGTTAGCGAGCAACAACTCGACCTACCCTGAGCGTCAATCATCGTAAATGGAGGTCTCATAATAGATTTGGGTCAGATCGCGTAAATGAAGTGCGTGTCGTCAACCCTCCTCCACCCGACACAGCCGATTAGTCGAGTTGTCTCGTCAATAAACGTGGCAATGTTTCAGCAGTACCACCGTTGCGTTGTTGTTGTTGTTGTCGGAGAACGATCCACTCAACATTTAACAATTGGGTGCGAACGTTTCGCTGATAGTTCCAAACAACATCATCAGGCAATTACCAAAAAGCATCGATTACGAATGATAAATATGGGTCTCGAAAGCCAACGTGTAAAATGTAGTCAATTAAGATCTTTGTTCTAATTACATGTACGGGCGAAACACGATGCCATGCTTGTTTGTTTTTACATATTCTGTACAATGTTGACGCTGGAGTATCGGCTCCCACCTGCACTGAAATGGCAAAGCACGGCTCCGCTGTCTGGCTCAGGGCCGCTGTGTTTCCCGCGGTGTGCTTGTGTGTGTGCGTGCGTGTGTGTGTGTGCGCGCATGTGTGTGTGCGTGTGTGTGCGTGTGTGTGTGCGTGTATGTGTGCGTGTGTGTGTGCGTGTGTGTGTGCGTGTGTGTGTGTGTGTGCGCGTGTGTGTGCGTGTGTGGGCGTGTGTGTGTGCGCGCGCGCGTGTGTGTGTGCGTGTGTGCGCGCATGTGTGTGCTTGTGTGTGCGCGCATGTGTGTGTGTGCGCGCGTGTGTGCGCGCGTGTGTGTATGCGTGTGCGTGTGTGCGTGCGTGTGTGCGTGCGTGTGTACGTGTGTGCGTGTGTGTGCGTGCGTGTGTGTGTGCGCGCGTGTGTACGCGTGTGTGTGTGCTTGTGTGTGTGCGTGTGTGTGTGTGTGCGTGTGCGTGTGTGCGCGTGTGTGTGCGCTTGTATGCGTGTGTGTGTGCGTGTGTGCGTGCGTGCGTGTGTGTGTGTGTGTGCGTGTGTGCGTGTGTGTGCGTGCGTGTATGTGTGTGTGCGTGTGTGTGCTTTTTTGTAACAGTCTCGGCCAGGTGACATTCCCAGTGTTTGATCGGACCGGGCTTGGGGTGCACAGGGGAGTGAGTGTAGGCACGCTATTAATTATTGGAGTGTAGGTGGTAGGGTAGGTAGACTCACGGGGGATGGGAAGGGGGCTGGGGGAGAGTTTGGGGGGAGATGGGGGCAGAGAAGCATGGGTGTTTCTATGTTTTGTTATAACAATCTAAATTTATTTCCAGTCACGGCTTGCGTCAGTGGCGAGCGATATCTGAACCGGTCCTGGACCGAATCCTTAATCAATCCGCACCGGCCAGCGTTGTGAAGTATGGTCAGACAAACCCAACATCCGAGACGGTGTCGCGAGGCCTCATCCGGCAGTGAATTGACAAGGGGCTGGAAATGTGCAGCGTGTTGGGGGAAAGTGCGAGATGGAGACATTCGATAGAGAGGGGGGGGGGAGAGATACACCCACGTGCAAGATGGGGAGTGAGCGTGTTTGTCTTCATCGGCGGCGTCTCCACGACTCCGCGAGTGGCTGTCTGAGGTCTCGCGTGGCTCCATTCGACACGCACGCACAAGCTCCCTGGTGTCTCGCTTCACCACCCACGCCACGACGCTTCCCCAACGCTCTGTAACCAACACACCCAGCACATCCCGAACCCCATACACAGCCCACACACCCGACACACCCTACACCCCCCGCACACCCTACACCCCCCGCACACCCTACACCCCCCGCACACCCTACACCCCCCGCTACACAGGATGCACACCTCATAGATCCTGCACTCCCTACACACCCGACTCGTGCCCAGCCAATTCAGTGCCCATTGCTTGGCCATGTTAGATGCACGAGACATCACGTGGTTGCTCGGTTGAATAAGGAACGGGGGGGGGGGGGAGTTGGGGGTGGGGTAATTTGAAAAAATCTTTCCGTAATTAAGGTTTAATTTTACACGGATGTAATTGGATTGCTTATTGTTTAGTGGTTTTCACATTGGTCTCTATAGCAACCGGCTGTACAATAATGTAATTTGTTTGTCCAGGAATCTCACGACCCATTTTCAAGAGGGTCCTTCTACATTTGGGATGTTTGGCCGATCCCATTAATGTGGATGGGGCATCACCGCAGTAGCCCGGAGCAACCCCCCACCGCTTGCGTACAAAGGGCTGACACTCCAAGCTCCGTACAGATGGATTTAATCCTCTGTCTGTACTGCCACTTTCTGGCCACCTCAATCATCGTCATCAGCAGCAAGAAAGCTTCACTGAGGGCCGTACTCTCCCTAGTACCGCATTCTCCTGGGCACGCGGGTCTCTTAAGGGTCGAGTTGGTGGCATTGCGTGACAGCCTCTGCGTGTCTGCGTGTGCGCGCGCCCCGTGCCAGACTCAACGAATGGCGCCAGCAGCAGCGTGTGACTCTGTGTGTGACTCTGTGCGTGTGACTCTGTGTGTGTGACTGTGTGTGTGCCTCTGTGTGTGTGACTCTGTGTGTGTGCCTCTGTGTGTGTGCCTCTGCGTGTGTGTGACTCTGTGTGTGTGCCTCTGTGTGTGTGCCTCTGTGTGTGTGACTCTGTGTGACTCTGTGCGTGTGACTGTGTGTGTGTGCCTCTGTGTGTGTGACTCTGTGTGTGCGTGTCTGTGTGTGTGACTCTGTGTGCGAGTATGGGGTGCTGTTGTGCGATGGTGTAGCGATTAGCCCGCTGCGCTACTAACCTGGCGACCCGGGGTTCGATTCCCGCTCACGGCCAACACCAGTGACGATTATCTGAACCGGTCCTGGGCCTCCCCTAGGTCGACTCAGCCTCAAATGAGTACCTGGTGCGGTGTGTAAACATCGCCACTAGGGAGTCAAAGGCGGTCGGGCGTGGTGTTGGCCACCCACCCCCTCGTGTACCGTTCCGGCCTTCATAGGTGCTCGCAAATAGCACTTGCCCCTGCAGTCTGTTAAGGCTATACGGGGGATCTTTGTCTTTGTGGGGAGCAGTGGTGCTGGCGGTTAGCGAGCTCCGCTACGAATCCGGCGAACAGAGTTCGATTCCCGCTCACTGCCACCAATACCACCGGTGACGATTATATGAACCGATGCTGGGCATCCTCAAATGAGTACCTGGTGTGGTGTGGAAGCATCGCTACTGGGGAGATAAAGGCGGCCGGGCGTGGTATTGGCCATCCACCCCCTCGAATGCCGTGCCGGCTTTCACAGCAGCACTTTCCCCAAAAGTTTATTTAAGCGTATACGGGGGGGCGGGGGGGGGTCTGTGTCTTGTGTGTGGATGTGTTTTCTGTGGCTGTGCTTTGTGTGTCACCTAGCCATCACTGTAGGGTAAGGCAAGGTGAATTCCAGAATCAGAATATGTATCTATATTGGAGGAATCCGATAAGCTATAAAGCTCTTTTTCACAGATATCTTTGAGGCACCGGTCAAAAAGTTACAACACAAAACACGATAGGAGTGCAAAGTATAGGAATGGTGAGCAAAGCACTAAACACATACAAAATTAACTATTCAATTTTACCAAGTAAGGCTCACTGAGCTATTAGTTTCATTTTCATAAAGCGACCTGGCTGTCACAAATGATTGCTCAATGAAGTGGCTTTTCACGTGGAAATTTCTATCAGTCAAAATCACCCAAATAATCTCAACGCATCTTTCTAGAATTATCTTATCGCTCATGAACGCGAGCGTTGAGCGCGATGTTGGGAGGCGAAGAGGGATATTGGATTGAACGGCACTTGAGCCATGGACCTGTTTTTCATTATAATTGATGAAACACGAGGGACCGTGAATTGAACGAGAAATGCGTTGCATGCATTCGCCGCCGCGTTAAGCAGTGGATCGGAAAGCTCTCATGACGAGCGACTGGAAAGCCGGAAAATGTGACCGCAAGCCTTCGAGTGAATCCACGGCGAGGGGTTAAGGAATTTCAGGGGAATGCCTCAAGTTGAGTCGATCGTGGCTCTTAGCGCCACCCACGCCAAAGTAGTGATGTCAGTGCGGTGTGTGAGACCCGGGGGGGTGGGGGGGAGGGCGCCTTGGGTAGGGAGTGGACCTGCGTCTGTCTCTCAGAGCCGTCGTGCGACTGAGCTGGAGTGGGGAGGCCGCTAGGAAGTTGCATCGTTGGGGGAGAGAGGAAACAAAAACGCGGGGCACGCGCTTACGTCCTGGACACTGGGACACCGCTTTTTAAAAAAAAACGCCCTTTGCGTTTGCGGGAGGAGACTTGCACTGCCTGGAGGTACGACCAAGCACGGAGCTCCATCGCAAAGTAAGTGCAGAGCTCCGTCAGAGGGCACAACACCACGCTCCACCACAAAGTGTCTACTTAGCATCCACCGCAGAGTGAATTGACGGGCTCCACCACAGCCCATGCATGGAGCTTCTTCGCGGATGAGGCATGGGGATACATTATAGAGCATCCACGGAGCTCCATCTCCAGCACAGGGCATGGACGGAGCTCCGTGAGCTGCATGAATTCAGAATACCCGCACGTATTGTCCACCCGACGGTACATTCTGTGATTCTGATGCTGTGGAACTATTTTCTGTAACACATCTGCACAGAACGGCGCGTGTTTAAGAGTCACGCATCGTGTGCTTGTCCGTTGCAGCTACTGCTGCTGCTACTGCGGAAATTAGGTCAGTGTACCTTAGTTTGTGGCTCTATGAGCCCCGGGCGCGTTCATCCATATGCACTGAAGGCTGTTCCACGTTGCGAGCGCATTTTGTGTGCGTATCGCGTGAGCGTGTGCATTGTGTGTGTGTGTGTTTGTATGAGCGTATGCGAGTGTGTTTTGTGTGGTCTGTGTAAGTATTGTGGGCTCTTTGTCTTTGCATTGTGTGGGGGTCGTACATTGTGTGAGAGTGTATGAATGTGGGGAGCGGTAGTGTCGTGGTTAGTTCACGTGGTGCGCTACGAAGCCTCCAGTTCGATTCCCGGCCATGGCGAACATCATTGGCGTACATCTGAAACGGCCCTGTGTCTCCCCTAGGTCGACTCGGTCTCAAATGAGTACTTGGTGCGGTGTGTAAACATTAGCACTGGGGTGAGACAAAGGCGGGCGGGCGTGGTGTTGGCCAAAACCTTACAATTTTGTGCCGTGCCGGCCTTCATAGGTGCTCCCTTAACAACACTTGTCTCTGAAGGCTATACGGGGGATATTTGTCTCTGTGTGTATTGCGTGTGCGTGTGTATAACACGAGTGGACGCGCGCGTGTCCCCTGCGTTGTGTACACTCATCCAGATGGTTAAAGAACGTGGGCGTATGAATGATTAATGCGGAAAAGTGGAGATAATTGCTGGATAATTTCCCTAACCTTGCAAGCCGCCACTGTGTAATGTATCTCTCTATTTGATTCGGGTTCAACACAGGCCAAGTCAATGCATTTGTTTTGAGACTCAGAGTGCAGTACGTATCGAGAGTAATGTTAATGTGATTGAGGCTTACAAAGGTGTACAGTCTAGACGCAGTGCTTCAATACCGCTCTTTGATCAATCCGCTGCTGGATGAGGGCCTCCCCAAGCCGTGCAAGTTCGTGGGGTGAAGGATTATGTGGTCATACTTCACCAAGGTTGTTTCAGCGGTGAAGGTTTGGAGCGTGGACATACTACGATGTGACAGTTGACTTCACTGCACTGACCATCAAGTGCGACCCATCGCCTGTATCACCTGCAGTGCAGGGTGGCTGCTCATCCAAGCACTAGCCAGGCTCAACACCTGCTTAGCTTCCGAGATCTGACGAGACCAGGTCGCATTGCGGATGATTTGCTCACTATCATTTGTATTACAGTATTTGCCACACTATCCAAACACATTTCGATGTAAAGCTTTCGTGACTGCAGGGATTCATATTCTTGGTTCTTTCGGTAAAGTCACGTAGAAGGGAAATACTAAAATAAAAAAAACAATAAAATTCTCACGTTTCGATTGCAACAGAATCAATCATCATCAGGTGTGAAAACCACAGCAAGATTATGATTGCTTGTATTGCAATCGAAACGTCGTGAGAATTTTATTTGTATTATTTTATTTCATTATTTCCCTTCTACGTGACTTTACCGAAAGAACCAAGAATACCCAAACTCAGTCATTAATGCATGGGTTAATTAGCAGGTTGGCAATATGCAAAGTGTTATTGTCATTGGGTTGAGTGTACATAGTTGCTCTTAACGGGTGACCGCCATGCATGCCAGGTGCTATAGGATGCTGCGGCGCTACATTGTGGACAGCGCTGCAGCAAAATGCATTGTCGTACGGTACCTCTATGCTCCCGTGTCTATGCACCTGGCCTTCGCCCCACCCGCACTGACCGGCCTGGTGAAGTATGGTCAAACAGCCACCACGACCTGCGTGGCATTTGGATGCCATCATCCATCGCACGGATTGAACCGATGGGGCTGTGCTTTTCCATGATCATTACTTACACATGATGGTAATAACGATAGGCTGGTAGGGATGCCAACTTTTCCCACTGTGAACCAAACACGTGCATTCTTCCGAGGTGAGCACCGGGTCTGTAATCAACATTGTCCAGGTCACAGTAATAAAGTTCAACACAGCAACACCGGTGTCAAATCTCGGTACAAATTAATTCCTGCCAGCACGAACACAGACGCCAATTCCCAGAATGTCCCGGTCAAACCCGGGCGGGTGGCAACGCGTTAACGGTGATGACTGTGGTGGTGGTGATGGCCATGGTGATGTCGACGTTTGATGTCCATTGCCTCTGCACAGAATCACTGAAGTGAGCCAGAGCAGCTGAAACACCCAGAGACCTCGAACCTCAAGCGAGGAGGAGCCAGCCGCTGACCAAGGAGGTGCACGAGGCGATCCGGAGCGAGGGAGAGGTGGCCCAGTGGGGTGGGAGTGGGAGGGAGGAGGCGGGCGGGGGGGTGAAGGAGGGCGAAAGGAAGAGTGCGGGATGGGAAGCAGGGACCGCGTGGCGATGGCTGCGGTGGTGGCGATCGTAGTCACGATGGCGGCAGTGCTTGCCCAGCTGCTACCGACTGCGGCGGGAGCAACTCTGGAGGTGCCCACCGCTCACGTGACCACCGCTCACCACGTGGCCACCTGTGTCTGTGTGCGAATGTGTGCACCGTTGACGGCCTCAAATTGTTTGTTGAAGCTATACGCAGGATCTTTGTGTGTACGCATGTCTCGACAGGTGTCTGTGTGTGAAGGTTATCACAGCTGCATGCACGTGTGATTATGTTGTGTACAGGTGTACGGGTGCGTGCGTGAGTGTAGGTGCACGATTAAATGCGAGTGCAGGCGTGTGCGCGTGTGAACGTGTGCAGGCGTGTGCACGTGTGAAGTTGTGGGGGGGGAGCGGTAGTGTAGTGGTTAGCGCGCTGTGCACGGATCCCGGCGCCCCGGGTTCGATTCCCGCTCACGGCTATCACCAGTGGCAATAATTTGAACCGGTTCAGGGCCTCGCCTAGGTCGACTCAGCCTAAAATGAGTACCTAGTGCAGTGTGTAAACATCGCAACTGGGGAGACAAAGGCGGTCGGGCGTGGTGCTGGCCACCCACCTGCCGGCCTCCATCGGTGCTCGCTCAGAGCACTTGCCCCAACTGTCTGTTACAGGCTATATGGGTAATCTTTGTCTTTGTTATAGAGGGGTGTGTGTGTGTGTGGTGCTTCCCGGGAGGGCTGGTGATGAGACCCCTAAAAGTGATGTTTTTTCAAAAATATATTTATTAGAGAAAATAAGTTGAAATATTTTCTATTAATATATGGCCACAACATTGGTGTCCGCAGGTTTGTGTAGGTGTGTACCAGTGCGTTTGCATATACAGGTGCATGATAGAGCGCGTTTACAAGCAGGTAATGGGTGCGCTGTCATCTCCTTGACCACAGCTTTGCCCGCGGCAGTCAACCGCGATCACAACTTCTCTGCGGTCAATTCTTTACTCTGGGGATTTACGTTAGGCGGGTAGCAGGGGCATTTCCCGTGCGGAACACTGCCCAATTAGGTCAATCTCCAATTGTCCAGGTGATGTACACACTTTCGCTCACCCTGCCTGGCGGTTCCCACCTTCATTCTTCATTCCCCTCCTTTCAAAACGTGCGCAGACACGTGCAGCGTTCTCGCCATCGGGATTCCGCGTGTGCACGTGGCTCTGCCCGTGTGAGCGCGGCTCTCGGTTACATCCTGGAGAGAGAACACGGGCAGGCGGCCTCTGCTGCTCATCCTGTTTCGCGGCAAAGCCACCGCATACCCGCAACCTTCCATTATGGGATCACCAATACCCCTTCCGAGCCAAAGAGGCATCCCCATCAAATAAAAAACTAACAAAAAAACCCAGAAAATTAAAAAAAATTCTCCCATTCAATTTGGTTTCAACCACCCGCGAACGCCTGACATCACATCGAACCGATGTCATTCAAGATGCTCAATCTCGGTGGACGGTCGAGATAGGCTCCAAGCAGGAGCTGAGCCCCGGAATAGCCCGGGGGGGGGGGGCCCCCCCCCAGGCGCCGCGGGGTGGGGGGGTGGGGATGTCGCTCCCGGGGCGACGTGGCGGGCGCCGTGGACTCCACTCGGGACTTGTGTCGCTCCGCGCCACGGCTCTGATCGCGCCGCCTTCACCGACCCGCATCGATGGAGGCCCTCATCTAGCAGTGGAGTGAAAATACGGCTGCGCGTGCACGTAGCACGCGCGCACGTAGGTTGTGTGTGCCCCGGGTTTGAGGCATCATTAACCAGAAGAAGAAACATATTCCTGAATTACAGTCGACCACCACACCATTACGTCCATCTGTGAGTCAGTCTGTCAGTCACGGTGATAGCGAGAGTCGCTCTCGCCGGCCCGGCACCATTCGAGGGACATTGCGGAACCTGTAGATGGCCATGGTTGTCATTAATGCGTGGATTAGCACGGTTGGCAACGTACGGTGTGAAAGAAGTTCAACATATATACACACATACATACACACACACGTGCATCCACGCACTATGCTTGGCCTGGGTGCTTTCCGCGCATGAGTTACTCAGTCACGTGTGAAGGTGCTGTCTGTTTTTATTCTCGTTCGGAAAGCTTCGAATGGAGCAGGGGGGGGGGCAGCCACGGGGGGGGGGGGGCAGCCCGGGGTGGGGGGCAGCCAGTTTGTTGTCCCTCCCTCCCGCCCACCACCTCCATTAAGCACAGTTGGCTACGTGCGGCGCGAAAGA
This sequence comes from Entosphenus tridentatus, assembly GCA_014621495.2. NCBI lineage: Eukaryota > Metazoa > Chordata > Hyperoartia > Petromyzontiformes > Petromyzontidae > Entosphenus > Entosphenus tridentatus. The sequence goes on along the minus strand of CM025617.2, from coordinate 2,258,826 downwards.
AGTTTGACGTACGCACGTCGAACTAAGCGCGAGCCCGTTGTGTTATTGCCGCGTCCTCCTCCACCTCCTCCACCTCCTCGTCGTCGTCGTCTTGACGCCGCAGGTGCTCACCGAACGGCTGCGGCGCGACGTGGACTCGAGCGTCGAGACCAGCCTCGAACTCGGGAACGACGACGACAACAACAACGGCGGTGGTGGTGGTGGTGGTGGTGGCACCATCAGCAGCAGCAGCAGCGGCGGCGGCGGCTCCCAGTCGGTGCACGCGGGAGGCGGGCGTTACCCCCACGTCTACAACCACGTGTACACCATCAACATGCCGGCCAGCGCGCTCTGCGGAGCGGCGCCCCAGGATGGAGACGCCGCTGACGACGGTGCCGCCGGTGCCGCCGGTGCCGTCGGAGGCAGTGCAGGTGCCGGGTCGGCGCCGATCGACGCGGGAGGTGCAGCGGGTGAGCCTCGGGGAGATGGGTGGTGGGGCAAAGGGGGCTACGTGCATCGTGTTTTCGTGTGTGTGTGTGTCTGCATGTCTTTGTATTTACGTTGCGCACCGCGCTATGAACCTGGCGACCTGAGGCCCATTCCCGCTCACTGATCCACACCAGTAACGATTATCTGAACTGGTCCTGGCCTTAAGGATCAGCACAGTGGCGAGGTGCTGGCCACACCACCCCATCGTGTGCCAACGAGGGCCTCAATACGTGCTCACGAACGGTACTTCCCCTAACAGTCAGCATGGCTATAGGGGACACCTTTGTCTTTGTGCGCGTTTCTGTGCGTGCGCGTGCATAAATGTGTGTATGAAAGGGAGGAGAAGAATGAAATTCATAAAAGTAATAAAATGTGGGTGGGTGAAGTGAGAGCGGTGAGGTCAGGGTGAGAGGTACGGGACGGGATAGTGTTACTGGATCGCTGTCTAGTGAGCTTCAACAAATGGGTGGAGTGGTGGCGCAGTGGTTTGCGCATTGCCCATTGAACCTCTTCAGATATAGCTCGCTGACGGCAGTGGCGAGTGATGCCTGCGCTGAGTACCTGCCTGGTTCTGGTTCCAGTTCGTTGGGGAAACCGTCAAGGGATTGACATTGCATCGGCAGTGCCATTGCCCATGGGGGTGGAGCAGCGCAGGCAAGCAGTGGCGTGTTACTGTAATCCACATTGACCACCAATGGTAGTATCGCTGCCCTCAAACAGAAAACAAAACGATCCTCCGATGAGTGAATTGGTGGGTTAGAAATCGCGTGGGTGGGTGAACAGGTGGGTGGGTGAGTGGGTGGGTGGCTTAATGGGTGTGTGAGTGGGTGGGTGAATAGGTGAGTGGATGAGTGCATGGTTGAGTGGGTGGGTGGATAGTTGAGTGGGTGGGTGAATAGTTGAGTGGGTGGGTGAATAGGTGAGTGGATGGGTGCATGGTTGAGTGGGTGGGTGAATAGTTGAGTGGGTGGGTAAATAGGTGAGTGGATGGGTGAATAGTTGAGTGGGTGGGTGAATAGTTGAGTGGGTGGCTGAATATTTGAGTGGGTGCGTGAGTGGGTGGGTGCTTGGTTGAGTGGGTGGGTGAATAATCCTCTGCTAATGTTGCGCTGTGAGGCAGCGACTCGCTGATTAGCGCACTGCACTACGAACCTGGTGAGTTCCATTCCTGGCCACGGCTGACATCGGTAGCGAGTGATATCTAAACCGGTGCCGGGCGCTCCCCCCCTCCCCCCCCACCTGCCGGAACCGCGTGTCACCATCCCACGTGGTGAAGTATGGCGATAGGAGGTTGGGGGGAGGGGAGCACAGGAGAGTGAGTACGTGGCAGTCGGTGACGAGCATTCCTCATAGTTCTCACTTGCACGCTGCACAGCCCTCGTTAGCTGGGTGATGGGAAGCAGCCTCCTCGTACCCCCCCTATCCCCGTGGGGTCCGTGGCGTAGCGGTTGCTGTCCCCCCCCCAGCCCTGCTCGCTACGCCTCGATGCACCACTGCTCACCTGACCGCACCGCAGGGACACGGCCCCGGGCTTGCCATTAAAATGACATTGGGTCATATTTTCCATCGTGGCTGTGTACATATATATACACACACACACGGTATGCAAAGACAAAGATCTCCCGTATAGCCTTTAACAGACTGGTGGGGCAAGTGCTGTTAGCACACGAGCGGAGCTCACTGGAGCGTTACATCCTCCGCTTGCCACTCCCTCCTTGCTCCTCGACCTCTGGCCGTCATCACGACTCGCGATGGGTGCTTTGCCTGCGCGCTTGATCGAGTAATCAATTGCTTCCTGCACCGGTGCCTTTTGCCAAATGCCTTCGCGCTGAGCAGAGTGGAAATCAATTGGGGGGATGATGCGGCACGAGACGATACATTGGCGGCGTCCACAAATCGATCTGGCTGTTGTTGTTGTTATTATTGTTGTTGTTGCGAACGTGTGTCGCCGTCGTTGGCGTGGTCCGCATCGCAGCCGAAAGTTTTCCATCGCGGGGGGGGGGGGCGCGCGGTGAGGTAGGAGCCTCACGGACTCCGACGAGGCTTCGGCCAAACGGGTCGAGAAAACGTGAAGGGCCAATTGCGTAACGGGAACACCGTAGCAGCAAAGTGCCACGAACGGGGCCGCTCAAGAATGATGAATTCAGGTCAAGAGCGACTGGGGGCGGGCGGGAGAACAGTTGCACGCAAATCCGAGAGAGACGAAGAGCGATCTAAAACGGTGGGGGGGGGGGGGTGGGGGGGGGTGGACCGTCGTGGGCCAGAAATTCGCGCTCAAAGTTTTTTCGACGAATGGATCCAGCTGACCTGCGGATGAACGTTGGAAAAGCAAACAGATGCCGGACGTTGAGCGGGACGCAAAAGGTTGCTTCCAGTTTTGCAAATCGACGCGCGCAAGATGCAGAACTCTCCCAACTGTGGCCGTGTGGGTCGCGCCGTACCTGGGAGTCCCGTCAGGACGGAACCTTGAAGGTCGCCGCGTCTGCTGAGCGTCGGCTCTCGTGACCTGGGAGCGTGGGTAGACGGCGAGGTGTGGTGATTGCTGTGATTCTCTGATGTGGTGAAACAATAAGAGTTGAGCTCCATCGCAGAAATATGAGTGCTGAAGCCAGTACGAGCTCACCATGTATATATATATACACACACGTAATAATAACGAATACATGCCCATTATTTCTCGAGCAAAGCCTTGCTGGGTCAAAAATACGGAGTTTACAAATCAGGAGGGCCCTGCACTTGGATGTTTGGCCTTGTTGGTGAATGGATGATCCATCATTCATAATGATGATGATGATGATTATCATCATTATCAACTTCTTCATTGGAGATGATGGTGATAGGATGATGAATATCATCATTCCATCATCATTTTCAGCAGATATTCTGTTGTCGTCGTCAGCAGTAGCATCATAAAAAATGAATAACCAGGATGAGATTACTAAGATAACACGCCTCTCATGGCAAGCCAAGACTCAAAGTGATTTTCTGCCCAAAGTAAAACGAAGGCAGTGTTCATCACCCATTTACAGCCCTGAGCCAGCGGTGTAAATTCCACATTCTAATGACGGGGGACGAGTGTACCCATCAGACAATCACTGTTGACTTCCCCGCAAAAGTGGCGTAAGTTTTATCGACCCCAAAATTATGGGCTGGGTCAACCCCCAACCAAGATATGGCCTCACAACTCAAGGATTGCGAGCCGCTCGCTCTACCGCCGAGTCACCGTTACTGTGGCGCAATCCCTCGATCGCTCCTCACTTCCCCCCCCCCCCACCCCCCGTGCCACGCAAGGCTCGGCGATGTTCGTGGAGCAGACGGAGGACTCGGACAGCCAGATCGTGTTCACGCACCGCATCAGCATCCCGCGCAAGTCGTGCGGCTGCCGCGGCGACCACGACCACGGCGACGGCGACGGCGACTCGCCGCCGCTGCTGCGCCAGCTGCTGAGCCGCATCGAACTGCTGGAGCAGCAGGTGTCCGCGCTGCGCCAGCAGTGCGCGGCCAACGGCAACGGCTACGGCTGCTGCGGGGGCGGCGCAGGCGGAGCCGGGGCCTCGGCGGCCTCCGCAGGTAGCGAGCGGCGGGAGAGGACGGGGAACAAATTCGATCCGGCGTGACGCATTCAGTACGCACCTCGCCGCGACTGAGATTTGTCGCCGGTTGCGGATCGCGTGCCACTTGCTCCAGGCCTACCGGCGGCGCCGGGAAAGATGTTCAGTGAGATATTGAGCCGTTTAGATAGAAGGTGGACGGATGCTCTGGCACGCTAGATCTAGGGTCTCTTAAGTCCAGGGGATGAATACCTTCCGACAGCTCTCCCTTGTCGTCTCACTCTGCTGCCCACCACACTCTCTCATATCTCTCAACTCTCATCTATAGGTGTCAGACTAGGTACCGTACAGGCTGACGTAGACCATGCCCCATAGATGCTGCCATTGTCTCTTACCGGTGCTAATGATTTGAACTTGTACCAGGTATTAATTCGAGGCCAAGATCTGATATTGATAACACGGGAAGACATATAGCCAGGATCGTATTGCCATGAGCTACTTGCTCATACAGATGTATCCAAGTTGAGTCACTACGCATACACACAAAGGCACGGTTCCCCCATATAGCCTCAACACACTGTTGGGGCAAGTGCTGTTTAGCGAACACTTATGAAGGCCGGCACGGTACACGAGGGGGTGGGTGGCCAGCACCATGCCCAGCATCCCCAGTGGAGATGTTTACACACCGCACCAGGTACTCATTTGAGGCTGAGTCGACCTAAGAGAGGCCCAGAACTGATTCAGATAATCGTCACAGGTGTTGGAGCAGAAATCGAACTCGGGTCGCCGGGTTCGTATCGCGGTACGCTGACCATTGCACGACCACTCCCCACATAGATACACACACACACACGCAAATACAGATGCACACACGCAAATACAGACGCACACACAGACTCACACACACAGGCGCGCGCACACACACGCACACAC
>CM025617.2:2202774-2246972 GCA_014621495.2 Entosphenus tridentatus | reverse complement strand
GGGTGGGTGGGTGGGGGGCGTTTGTTCTCGTTAAGAAACGAAGAGAAGGGAAATTGTTCTCTTGACTCCTGCGCTGAGGCCTTGCAGGCTTTTTCTGTTGAGGCATCACCGGGCTGCTTAGGGCCCCGATTGTGAGGGCATTGTAACAACACTGGCCATCGCAGGGCTCTGCAGAGGCCGATCTAGAAACCTCCCAAGGGGCAATGGGTTGGGGGTGGGGGGGGGCAGTGATCTCGAAATGTCAGGCATTCTAAATGGGGCCCTACATTAATGCAAACATTCAATGTTTTATTTAATATATTTTTAATGCCACGAATGTGTCAGCGCCACCAAACCATTTGTTTTCTCAGAGTCTGTAGGCTTAGTTCAGGCTTTTCTGGGTAACGCAAAACAAAGACATTATTATCTTTTATGTGGTATTAGCGTCCTCATGTGACTGCAGTGCAGGCTGGGAGTGATAATCCTGGGCTTTACAGACTCCGTCTCCAGTGAGCAGTGGGACAAAGCTTACATTACAATGTTCATACAATTGGATTTAGAAAGTGCCTAAACTTGCCCACGGGAGGAGCAGTGGCACGGTCGTAGTTCGTGCACCGCAACTGCTGCGACATGAGTTTGCTTCCCAGACGTGGCTAACGTGAAGTGATGTCTGAACCCTGTTCTGGCCACCCCCTTCACCAGCGTTCTGTGACCATTGTGGTGAAGTATGGTTAAAGCAGCCTCCATGACCAGGGGTCGGCAAACTGCGGCTCCGGAACTGCGCGACATTATTTATCCCAGGATCACCGTCTCGTATTCACCACAGTACTTTGGCGGCTCTTTAAAAAAAATTAGGGTTTTTTTTTTCTTTCGAATTCTAACAAAAAGGTTCTCCTTGTTATTTTCGTTGCCGGCCCCTGCCCATGACCGACACGGTGCGGTGAGGCCCTCATCCGTCAGCGGATTGACAAAGTGGCTGTAAACACGCAGCCATATCATCGCACGACGCTGCATAAACAATCGGCGTCATACACAAAGACAAAGGTTCCCCGTGTAGCCTACATGGGCTCTTGGGGCAAGTGCCGTTAGCGAGCACCACCACGCTAGTCGACATAGGGGAGGTCCAGGACCGGTTCAGATAATCACCACTCTTGTTTGGCCACGAGCGGGAATCAAACTCAGGTGGCCGGGTTTGTTGTGCATCCCGCTACTCGCTGAAGTAACACTCTCAACAGCAACACAGCATCATCACAGCATCATCGCACGCACGGGGATAAAGACTAAAATTGTTTTAGGAGAGGTGGGGGGGTCTCATCAGCAGTGTGAGCCTTATTTTGAAAAGTTACTTCGAGATAAATAGTTCCCAGACAGAGCCTGGAGATACGATCTCAAACAAACGTTGTTAACTTAATGTAAGGGGTTAAAACAAACACATATATACTTTTTTGCGAACTGTACAGCGGACCACATAGCTGCACCGTTACGCGCGGCGTGAATTTATCCGCTGTGGAATCGCGGCGGTCGTGGCTTCTTGGAGGTTTTGACCCAGGCGGGGAAAAAAAATACACGGAACTAATCCGACACGGGCAGCATGCGTGGACTCCCCTCCCCCCCACCACCAATTGGTCTCGTAATAAATATCCCCTTCCTACAGTCATCAAAGGCAAGTCTAGCTTATTATGCCTCGATGAAAAAATATAATCGGAGGTTAAAATTAATCGCGTAAGGCTGCTGCTTTCTCTCTCTCTCTCCGGATTTGGATGCAGAGAGGTCTGAGACGTGTGGGTTTAACCGTCGGATGCAGATCTCAAATTTCCCACCAATTCCCCACCCTCGGCCCCCCACAAAAAACCCTTTCAGCCGTGACTGCACACGCATGCACACACACGGGGGCTTAAGATGGACTGCGGCGGCTCGCGGTGTTACATTTTTTAAGTGGACAAAGTGGTGAAAATATCCGTCAGCGAATTGTTTTTTTTCACGGTATCAACGCTGACAATGAGGGGATGTAAATCGCCAAATCGTGACGAGGATTGCGACCACCGTTCACCAAAACGCGACGGCGCGACGGATCTTGACGACACGAAGCCAACGAGTGAAGACGCAGAGACACAGGCCGAGAACGGCTTAGTAGCGTCACTAGGGGCCGCGGTGCCCTGCGGAACAAACTCGTGGCAATTGAACGTATAAGTCGTATAAGAGAGTAGAGTCTATAGAATTGATGACGTTGCTGATATCCTGACCCGATAGTTAATGATGGGGGGAATTGAAAAAGCTCCTCGCATTTACATGTGTACGTTCGTTGAACTTCTTTCGCACCATACGTAGCCAACTATGCTCATCGGAGGTGCGGGGGAAGGACAACAAACTAAAGGACAAGAAGCAGCCCTAAAGAAGCGTAGCTGCTAAGTGGGACTACATTTTGACCGCTTTAGTCAACTAGGCTTGAGAGAGTGACGAAATGAAATCCACAGATTTCGACTAAAATATTTCTGCCGTTGTCCTCGACTGGACTGAGACTAACCTCACAGTGGGTCTCGCTCGCTCGCCAAGCCCGCAGGGGTCGTCTGGGGGTTTTTGGGTCTCTGCGCTGCGATTATTAATGGGGGGCGGGGGGGGCGCAGCGTTGTTGGCATGGGTACTTCTCAAGCTAGACATTAATTTCGACGTTGAATCAGCATTATAAGTTAAAGAAAGCGAAATGTGTGCCCGTTACATAACAACTAATAAGAAGCAAGTGAATTGCTCCCGCTGGGCCTTGTCCCTGTTGTCCCGCGGAGCTGGCTTCTGCCCGTTCGCTGCTCGACGTTTGTGGCCAGGTGGCGTGGAGGTTCGAGGGCCCAGCTGGCGTCCGAGAGAGCCTCGGTTCGAATCGCAGGCATCTGCCTGCGATTAAACCGCACTTCTCAAGCCGAGCGAGTTTACGGCTTCAGCCTGGTCACCAATGGCTGCACGATAAACACATCGCAATTAAACGTGGTTATGGGCATAATTTGGCTAAACGTCAGCTATCAGAATGAAATAAAAATTACGGGGGGGGGGGGGCCCCCCGGGGTCGGCTGTCACGTGACAAATATTTACTCTGCAGCAGCGCTTGGTGGGAAGTGCCGACCTCTACCGTGTGGATCAGAGGTCACGCAAAGTGACCTCGGGAAGCGGTTCTTAGAGATCCGCTTCCACGGGCCGCTGCCCTGCTACGCGAGAGTTCTGAAAGGATTCTTCATCTTGTGCAATGACACTGATAGCACAAAGAGGATAATATTTCGGGGGTGGTGGGGGGAAGACAACAGAGAAAATGTACACACAGGGAACATGATTGAAACAAAACTCTTTTTTATTTTACCAGGTCAGGCCCACTGAGCTATATAGCTCTTTTTTCAAAAGTGACCTGGCCACGACTGATAGCTCAGCAAAGTGGCTTATTGTGTGCAAATGTAAAGCGGCAAAATACTCTAAATGCATGTTTCTAAATGTAGAGGGCAGAACCAGCGGACCCGTAGAAGGTATTTGCATTCATTATTAAGGCCCTTTAGAACCTGATAAAACTGAAAAACTTTTGCCAGTTCATTACGGTGGCCCGACTCAAACCAATCACGATTCGTAACGTTCTCCTGTGTGAACCCAACCGTTAAAGTAAGACCCGTTTCACTTTCGTTGAGCACGTGTCCACACGGTGCCTGCGTGAGACTTAAAGCAAATGGTCGTGCATCGCAGGGGAGTACCACAGCCGCACGAAGAGAGCGGGAGAGAGAGAGCGGGAGAGAGATCAACCCCATCACGTCGCTTCCCCTCCCCAACGCGACGTGACCTCTCGCTGTGCCCTCCCCACCCCACCCTCGCCGTGTGCGCCGCCGCAGATCTGTCGAAGCCCGAGGGGCTGAGGTTCAAGTCCATCGGGGAGACGGAGGTGGAGGTCGTGTGGGAGCCCTTTTCCGTCCCGCTTGACGGCTGGCAGATTACGTTCCACCACGGGGTAACCGCAGCCGCCGGTCACTGCGCGTGACCCCTCGTACACGTTCTACCTGTCAAGCAAATGCACAACCGGCCCTCCGCATTCCACGTGAAGCTCGATGCGTTTCAAAATATCGATTGCATACGGTGTAAAAATATACATATCATGGGCCCGTCATCGATAATAATTATAACGATCCTCACGTGTGGAAACGAAAGCTTTTATTTGAGAAATTATCTCGGGTTTTATCGGACCTCACCTTTGCATGAAAATTTCGCAAGGGACAGAAGAGTGACCGTGAACGAAAACCAACGTTCGTGCGACCATGCGGGCGTCTCTCGTCTCTCTCGTCTCTCTCCCGCGCGGGCTCGCAGGCGGCGGACGTGGTGACGGACCTGCACGGTGGCGCGACGTCGCACGTGCAGAGCGGCCTGCTGCCCGGCGAGGAGTACGAGGTGCGGCTGGTGGGCGTGCTGGATGGCGCGCACGGTCCTCCCGCCACCGCCACCCTCGCCACGCGTGAGTGCTGCCGTCCCCCCCCTGCCACCCTCGCCGCCGACTCATGGTCGCGTTCGCAAAACGATCACAGGGAAAATGTTGGGGGGTTTCGCTGAAATTCTGACAACCCGCACGACGATCCGCTCCGGGCGGCAGCGCGTGATGCGCGGTGGGTTGGAGGCGTCGCGGTCCGCTCTCATCATCATCATTGCGCTCACAAACTTGATGGGAACACTTACATGTTTTGCCTCCAAGGCAAAGCCACGAGCCGTTGCGCTCCCGCGCACGTGTTTGGCCGTAGCGCCCGTGTGTGTGTGTGTGAGACTGTCTGTGCGTGCACCAGTGAATCCGTCCGGGGCCTCCCCTAGGTTGACTCAGCATCAAACAAGTACCTGGGTACGGTGTGTAAACATCGCCACGAGGGGAGTCAAAATGCGGCCGGGCGTGGTACCTGCCACCCACGTGGTGCCGGCCTTCGTAGGTGTTGCTACTTGCTGACGGCACTTGCCCCAACACTCTACAAGGCTACACGGGTGATCTTTGTCTTGTTGTGCAGCGCCGGGCGCGCGCGTTTCGCCGCACGAACTCACCGCTGCAGGCGCTCGTGCCGCAAAACCTAGTCCAGGAAACTCCGTGCTACGGGCCAGCCCCCCATTATTATATAACCCACGCACGTGTACGTGTGTGTGGGGAGCGGTGGCGCAGTGATCAGCACACCGCGCTACGAACCCAGGAACCCGGGTTTTCGATTCCCACTCGTCGTCAACATCGGTGGGGGAATATCCGAAGCGGTTCTGGGGCCTCGGCCTTAGGTACCTGGTGCGGTATGAAGTAAACATCTGCAATGGGGAAACAAAGGCGGTCGGGCGTGGTGCTGGCCACCCCCCTCGGTGTCGATAGGTGCTCGCTAACAGCACTTGCCCCAACGGCCTATTAGAGGCCACGTGAGGATCATTGTTTCCATGCGCGTGCGAGCTCCCGCACACGCACGGAGTAGAGTCGCGCGTAACGTATGCGCTGTGCCTGCACCGTCAGAATGCACCCCCCTCTCTCTGCCCAAAAGCGTCAGCCCACCTGATATTTTCCTGTTACTGACGGAAGTTTTTTTTATTTTCGTGAACAACTGCAACGGCGGCCTTTTTGCCACTAAGCTGCGATGACGTCACTGCGGCGCTTGTACCAGGCTCGGTGCACTTTGAGGCCACATGAAGTTTCGAAGGCTCGCTGACAAGCGGTCGCAGAACAGACCCAGGGTGCCATGGGTTGACTGACTGAGATGATGCACCACCTGTGTTCTCCACTGCGCCAACTTTCTGCGTTTTAGCCGCCTGGCTATCCCCTTGTTGTTGTGAGCGTCGCTTCTCCGCCCTCTGTCGTTGCTGGAGGGCAACCGCCTCCAACTGAACATTGGCGTCCTTTGCTAGCCTCCTTCACAGAGGCCGATCTGGATACTGTCGGTATCAGTCATCGGCAAGTCCAATCAGCTCTGAATCCTTCCCTTCCGCATCAGAACCATTTCCTCCTTTTCCCGTGCCGCAGTCATTTATCCCATTCCTTCCAGCCACACAAAGGACAAAGATCCCCCCTATAGCCTTAACAGACTTTAGGGGCAAGTGCTGATAGCGAGCACCTATGAAGGCCGGAACGATCCACAAGAGGGTGGGTGGCCAGCACCCTGCTTGACCACCCTTGTCTCCCCAGTGGAAATGCTTACACACCGCACCGGGTACTCATTTGAGACTGAGTCGACCTAGAGGAGGCCCAGGGCCTGTTCAGATAATCGTAACTGGTGTTGGCCATGAGCGGGAGTCGAACTCGGCCCGCCGGGTTTATAGCGCGGCGCGCTAACCACCACACTGCTGCTTCCCTGTCCTTGTCCGGCCGCAATCGCCCATCCAGGCGCTGTCCAGGTTCAAACTCCGCTTAGCTTCCGAGATCTGTCGGGGTCGGCCGCATTCCGGGCGATGATTATCCCGTGGGCGAGGGCACCTTAAATGGGCGCATTTGAGAGCTGCCCTCTCCGGCTGCGTTGTAATAACAAAGTTTGCCATCAAAGCTCGTTTTTTTGGATTTGCTACAAATCGCCAAATTACAAGATTGCCCCCTCGTTAGCCGCTGCAACAGGCACGGACGCCGCCGTGTTCGGCTGCTGCGTATGTACGTATGTTGTATGTATGTTTGTACGTATGTTGTATGTATGTTTGTACGTATGTTGTATCTATGTTTGTACGTATGTTGTATGTATGTTTGTACGTACGTTGCACTTCATTCACACCGTACGTAGCCAACCGCGCTAATCGGATGTGCAGGGGGAAGGACGACAAACTAAACACAACAAAAACATTTTTTTCAACATCTAGATTTATAAGTGCACAGCTCCAGCGTCTTCCTAAACACCGGACAGTCGCATTACCAATATTGTAAAGTTCATGACATCGTCACGGCAAAAGCTGCTGATGCCACCGCCCCTCATTGCCAACTCTTTATACCCTCCGCCAGATCCCGCACCTGCAGCACCGTGGCGACGGGGCCTCCAACATTTGCCCGAACAGTGTCCAACCAACATCTGCCCTCAAGCCCCCCTTTTTCTTCCCGTTGGTCCGCCACTCTCGCTGAGGCCGCTCATTTCCCCCCATAAACCGCCGCTGCTGCTACGCGCACGCACGCGTTTCCCCGAACCCAGCGCAAGACAGCGCGCTTACCCAGCCCCGTGTTCACGACCGCATTTCTGCATCGCTTCTCCCGTCTCGCCACGGGAAAGGCGATGCAACTCCAGCCGGCTCCCGACGCAGTTGTCTGGCTCGACCGCCCAGATCGCACACTGCAGCGAGCTGTCGCTCGGCGTCGACATCGGCGGTGCTGAAAAGAAGAAGACGCGAAATTCCCAGCATCCGTCTCGGGTGCATATACTTAGGGTCCGGCCCTGGTTCGTACAGTGACACGGGCGGCACTCCCGCCTCGAACGCCCCTGTTTATTTACCCTCAGACTTTACCTCTCGTCTCTCCCCCTTCCAGAGTGGTTTCCGGAGCCCTTTATTGCGGCCACAGGGAGGGCCCTTTGATCCGAGCGACCAAGAGCGTGGTCACGACGACACGGGCTTTCAAGCCTTGGGCACGTGGCGGTTTGCCAAAGTTGAAATTAGCGTGCCGCGCGGTCAGCGCTCCCTTATTTGTCAAGGGTAATCGCGGGCCGACGTCATTGGCGGCTGAATTTTCCACTTAGCTTTGTTTTGTATTTTTACTTCAGAAAACGAGGGTCGGGGGTTGCGTGGAGTGCGGCTGTGGGTGGGTGGGTGGGGACAAAGTGGGGGGTGGGGTGGGTGGGTGGATCAAGTGCCTGTGCCCTCCGAGACTTCCTACCCCAACTGCCCACGTCAATCCCAGATCTCGCGCTTGAGCCCGGCCTTGCCAGGCCTCCACTTTTCTCACGTTCACTTCGCAAACTGGCGGTGGCCCCGGGAGGAAATGCGAGTGGAAGGGAGGAGGCAGAGGTCGCTCCTGCGTACAGCGGAGATCGGTGAAACGGGGCAAGGGGGGACCGACTCCTCCACCTTGGCCGGATGAGTGGCAGGAGTTGGGGGGGGGGCCCTGACCCCCCCGTGTCGCCATCGCTTCGTGACTCCAAACATTGAGGAGGCCACAAATTCCGCCTCGACTTTTTTGAGTCTTAGATGGCACGTGCGGTTGGATTCGTTGATCGAAGCAAGGCGAAGGCAAGGGTGTGGTGATTATGATGATGATGTACCAGAGCTGGGTTACCACTAGAGCAGTTATTTCAGGAAGCTGCATGGATTGTGTGCTCTCCCTTGCAGAAGCGACTGCTGCCTTAATGAGCTCTCAACCGACTAAAGTAAAGTTGCAGATGTCTGTATGTATGTATTATGCATACGCATGTATGTATATGTGTGGGAATGCGCACACCCATACATACATACATAGGGAGCAGTGGCACAGTGGTTAGCACACTGCGCTACAAACCCAGTGACCTGAATTGGATTTCTCGGTGGACTGGTCCTGGCCTTCCATAGGAGTACCTGGTGTGGTGTGTAAACATCAGAAATGGGGAGACAAAGGCGGCCGGGAAAGGTCGCTGATCACCCACCCCCTTTGTGTCCCGTGCCGGCCTTCATAGGTGCTCGCTTAACAGCACTTGGCCCAACAGTCTGTTGGGGGTTATACGGGGGATCTTTATCTTTGGCTTTGTTTGCATGTGCCGCACTGGTGGAGAAAGCACCGATGATGGAGCACCTGCCATTGCATGCCAGTTGTTGTTTTTCCAATCGTTCTCCGTGACCGCATTTATCTCTATGGTGACTGTGTGTGAGAGTATGTGGGCCTCCGTGCGAGTCTCCGGGTCTCAATGTGAGAGGGGACACTGCCAGCACATTCCAGTTTGTCACACGGATCCACCTGCATGACTGCAAAACCGCGTAGACCCCCCCAAACGAAGGCAGCAATCAGCCACTGGTGGATACCCACGCAACTACCCACATTTACGCTCGCCGCAAGCGAACCGGCCAGTGAACTGACCGAAGCTTCACACCCATCTTGCGGCGGTGTTGAGAGAGGCGATGTCAGACGTCAGGTAAATCAACTTTCCCTCTGGTTTTCCATCTCTTTGATAGATGAATCAGGAATCTAGCCCGGCAACCGGAGGGCGAGGGAGGGGAGGGGGAAGAGGTCATAGAAGTACAATAAACTAGAAAAAAACAAAGATGACCTCGATTCACCACCACCGGCTTTCATCTTCCGCCTAAACACGAGACGAGCGGTCCCTTGAAGCGCAAGGCGGCGTTCACCTCCGCTCGCTCGCACCTGCGCCGCCGTGAATCACCTGCGCGCCCTGGAATGCGATCGCGATACGAGCCGTTGATGTCTTTTTTTCCATCATCCGCCACATCAGGCGCGCCACCCCCCTCAACCGACCCCGGCCCGCCCGCAAACTTTTCCGTCTCTCATCAACTTTTCGGCAGCGCTTGCGTGCCGTGCAACGAGCTTTCTTCAGTCACGATGACAACGGTGCCATGACAGCGATGGGACTTTGTCAGAATTCAAAGACTTTTTCCACCCCCCCTAACTCCCACTCCCTCCAGCTTAAGAGGCGATTGAGAAGAAAAAACGACCTTGCGATGAGTGCAAAGCTGAAAACTAATTATAATGCGCACAAAAATGTGTCCTTCAAAAGAAACAATGTCATGAATCCCAGCATGCCTTGCACGTCTAGACGACGTCACCGTTCCTGTGCATGTTCCACGCACATCCCTCGGACCGTCCACCAGCTCGTAAGAACAAACTGTGACGCTTTGTTAGTTGTTGTTTTAAATCCCAGCATGCTTTGCACGTCTCGATGCCGCCACTATCTTGCGCACGTTCTGAACACAGCTTAGCGGTGGCCGCCATCCCGAAATAAAAACCAATGCCGGTGTCCGCCCTTGCGAGCGGTTGGCCATCACACGGCTGCAAATGACAGCCGAGATTCCGACCATGTCCTAGTTGACGAAGTCAACTTTTTTTAAGTTCGTGTACGTGCTATCACAGTCGGCTTGAGCTGTTTGTTCTACTGCTTTGTCAATGACTTGTAATGTATACTGCTCATGATACGTATGCGTCTGTGCTAACAAAAAAAGGAAATATAACTAACGGCCGTGAATTCTCTCTGTGTTCAAACTCCCGCTCTTACCTGCAAACCTGAATCCCCATTACCTGCCATCCGTTGTTCCCACTCACACCTCCACCTGTTCCGTGTCTTGCATCGGCTCCCTTGCCCCACGCTCCCCGCGCTCGTGTTCGCTTTGCCGCTACCCGCCTGGAAAATGATCGCGACCCCCCCGCCCCGCCCCATGCTTGGCACAAACTTCACCGTTAAACAACAAACTCCACCGGTAAATAAACTCCATTGGTAAACAAATTCCACCGGTAAACAAACCCCACCGTGGCACGCTCCCTGCCGGTCCTGATTCCCGTATCTCCTGCGTGCTGCTGCCTCGCTCCGCGTCCATCCCAAGCGACGTTCCCCGCACACCTGTAATCATCGCGTCAAAACCCCCTTCCGTTGTCTCTGCGAGCCCTTTCATCTCCTCTCGCCGCATTCCACACCTGACAATCGCCGTCCATTTGAAACCCTGCCCAATTCCTCGGCACCCTCTTTGCTGCGTCGATCCTCTGAATCCCACCTCAATCCTCGAAAACCGTCGTGTGTCTCTCCTTCAGAGCCAAAAATCCCACGCCGAACATCCCACCCTTACACATCCATCATTCATTTCCCCTTCCGATCCCAGCCGTTCCTCAATCCCCTCTCTGAAACAAAAATCCCCAAAACATTGATCCTTTTCCCACCCCAAAAATTCCACCCTTATCCGAATCTCTCCCCCCGCTGGCCTCCTCCCCATTTCCAATCCTGATCCTCATCCCGATCCCGGTCCTGATCCTCACCCCCCTCCGATCCCAATTCCCGATCCTGATTTTACCCCTGCCGCTGCCTCGACGCACGGACGCGTCAGTGATCGACGGCCCTCGCGCCTTCGAGGTGCGCGAGGTGACCGACTCGTACGCGCACCTGTCGTGGGAGCGGAGCCACGCGCGCGTCACCAGCCTGCGCCTCTCGTACCGCACGACGGGCGACGCGCGGCCCACCGAGCTGGGCCTGCGGCCCACGGCCACCGAGTACACGCTGCAGGGCCTGCGGCCCGGCCGCCTCTACCACGCGACGCTGCGCGCGGAGCGCGGCGTCGCGCATAGCGGCGCCTTGCACGCCAGCTTCGCCACAGGTCGGTGCGCGAGGACCACGGACGGACGGATACTGATGGACAGACTGATGGATAGACGGACCAATGGACGGTCAGATGGGTCAACTGATGGATTTATTAACGACCGGACAGACAGATCAACCGATGGCAGACGGAAGGACTGACCAACGCATGGACCGACGGATAGAATGACTGATGTGGCTGTTGCCGAGCATTCGATTTTTCACGAATATTTTGTGGGGAAATAAAACGTGAGAAACAATGAGCCCCCTCTAGTTGACGGTTAGTGCCGCTACTATGCTGCCAGTCGTAGGCCTCACGTGGCCACGAAATGCAAAAGAACGAAGTCGCGGGGCGAATTAAACGATGAGCGCGGTCTGCCACGTACGGCACGAATGAAGTTCAACATGCATGGACACATTTACAAGTCGCGGGGCGAGTGAAACGGAGTTGCGGCTCGCTTCTGGCTCGCGCGCCGTAGGTTCCCTGCCCCGTGCTCCCGGAAATGACTTGTGACGGGACCACCCCCCCGCGCCTCCCCCCCGCTCTGTCCCCAGCGCTGGACGCGCCGCGGAACCTGAGGGCGAGCCACCAGGGCGAGAGCGGCGGCGGCCTGCTGCTCGAGTGGGAGAACAGCCGCGCCCAGGTGGACGGCTACCGGGTGGTGTTCGCCCCCATCGCCGGCGGCCCCCACGGAAGCGTCAACGTCACCCACCAGGGGCCCGACCTCACCTCTGCCGTCACCATCACCGGTGCGCGCCGACGCCCCGACCCGCGCGTCGTAGCGGTGGGGGGGGGGGTTGGGGGGGCCTTCGTTGGCGATGTCTGCGGCGTCCGCAGCGTCGAACATTTCAGAATCGACATTTGGGTCGGGGTCCCCAGTGACGATCTAGCCCAGGGATCGTCAACCGGCGGCTCTGAAGCTGCGTGCGGGCGGCTCTTTGGCTGCCCCCCTTGTGGGCAACCGTTTAAAAAACTAAAATGATTTAACGAATTTATTAAACATGGCAGGGAATGGGCAACTATAGAATGTCTCGGTGGTAATGACAAAATGTAACAAGTGAATCAGCATCGTCAACCTGCATTGTGTAATAGTGAGTGCCACTCCTTTGAGTGTAATACCGAGTTTCACGACTGGGTGTCACTGCTGTGAATGTGAACGAGCGTACAGAGCTGATGCCCGGGACAGAGTACGGCGTCGGGGTGACTGCATACAGGGGCGACATTCAGAGCAAACCCTCGACCATCAACACCCGCACAGGTAAGGGGGGGGGACACCCGTACCACCATCCTCCCATGACCCCCCCCCCCCCACCAGAGGGGGCCCCACCCCCCCCCCCCCCACCCTCTGATTCGAGTTTCCTTGGGCTGTAATCCAGCAACATGCCATGGAGGCGAGGGTTGTGTGGGTCGGACAAACTCCTGAAACTCTTCCCGCGGGCATCGATGTCGCCATCGCCTGGCTTGCCCGGGTGCGGCAGTGCAGCAAGGTGGAACACGTTCCGTTTTGTATGGGGATGGAGCGTTGTCTCCCTCGCCCGCGTGCAATGCGTCCGTCAATGGTCACCCTTGCAAAGAGGCACGTGTGTATTTTGAACTTCTTTCGCAAAGTACGTAGCCAACCACAACAAACTAAACACAAAAAATCGGTTCTGAGGAAAGGAGTTTTCAGATGCTGTTTCGTCTCCTGGTTAAATAATGGGCATAATGGATCGTCATTGATTTTCTGGGTTAGGCCAATCAATGCCTTTTGTTAAAAAAATCTATTTTCGAATCGTAATAATTGGCTGTGAAAAGGCAACTGTTAAGTTTAATTATTTTTGGAGGTGGCCCAGCAACTCAGCGGTGGTAGGAACCTCAGGCAAAGCCGGCCCCAACAGTTGCCCCAGATGTTGTCAGCCAATTAATGGGTGTTTAGATATACGTGCGGGAGGAAACCGGACCACATGGGCCACACCCACGCGTGCAAGGGGGCAACGCTCTATCCCATACCGGCGAGCCAGGGTAGTACGGCACCTTGATGCCCACTCGATGGGTTTTCCGCAATAATTCCTAGAGGTGATCCGCCAACCTGCCGCTGCCGCCGCCCGGCTGACCTTCGACCTTTGCGCGCGTCGTTGCAGAGATGGACAGCCCGCTGAACCTGCACGTGACGAACGCGTGGGACACGGGCCTCACCGTGCGCTGGGACCCATGCCGGGCGCGCGTCGACCGCTACGCCATCATGCACATCTCGGGCACGGGCGCCATCGGCGAGCTCGCCGTGCCCGGCTCCGAGACGTTGGCCAACCTGACGGGCCTCCGCCCGGCGACCGAGTACACCGTGGTGCTGCAGGCCGAGAGCGGCCTCGAGAAGAGCCGGCCCGCGACGCTGTCGGCGAACACAGGTGATGGCGAGACGCGATGAACGATGCGGAAACGGCGCGGAGCAGTTTTCCGTGAAGGCAGTGGCCGCCCGCTCAGCTTTAAGGGCCCGCGGTCGGTTGGGAACAATATCTCTCGTGCCGTTGTTCCCCTTAGTTTGCGACGTAGGTCAGTGTTGAACCGTGGAGGGAATTCTCTCCTCAAGGAATTGTTTGCAATCGTTCACAGCGCTTGGCTTGTACGTACGTGCGTATGTACATTGATCTTCTTTCGCACCGTGCGTAGCTAACCGCGCTGATCGGAGGTGCGGGGGAAGGAACTTGTCACGTGATGTTATCAAGAGCAGAGCCCCGGACTGCCCTGGGATGAAAATTAGGCCCTGCTAAAAGGCCTTGGTCAGGGTCGTAGAGAGTGCGTGGCAGGTGGGACAATTTGCCTCGGGTCCAGAGACACCCAACAGTCGCCTGATAGTTTTTTCAGGAAACTGTTTGCCTGCACTGCCTCCTAGAGACACCGTCTTGTAACAGCAACCTCTCATCCACTCGATGGGTTTGCAATTGAAATTCGGAGCAGTGAATTGCCTTGACACGTTAAATGCGT
This sequence comes from Entosphenus tridentatus, assembly GCA_014621495.2. Classification (NCBI taxonomy): domain Eukaryota; kingdom Metazoa; phylum Chordata; class Hyperoartia; order Petromyzontiformes; family Petromyzontidae; genus Entosphenus; species Entosphenus tridentatus. Next base: position 2,232,833 of record CM025617.2, on the reverse strand, counting down.
CATGACGTTATTTAGCTCATTTTCTCATGAAGGTGTACATATTTGTCCTCATCCTGAGTGAGATCAAAAACACATTTCCATTTAATTAACGTCCTTTAAGTTTTTTTTTTACTCAATTAGACAGCCACTTATTCAAGCAAAACAATTCCGCCGCAGCTCAGGAGAAGACCCGGTCGTTTTTTCCACTGCAGAAGCCGAGCCGTGCTGCTAACAACGTGCACAACCAACACGTCGAGATAGGTGTAAGCGACCCAGTGAGGGTGCCACCTCCTCACACTGTTACCGCTTGACGTCAAACGCAGCGGACTTCGTTGTTAGGCCTGGCCCTGCTTGGCCCCCGAGCCAGATTCAGATGTCTCACGAGGCCAGCGAACCACGGTTTGATCCCGGCTCGTTACGGCAAATGCCCAGTTGGAAAAGAACAAACAAACAAACCCCGTGCCGCTATGGCCCCCGCGCTGGCTCGGCTCAGATGTTACCGGTGGCGCAGAGGTGCGGCGAGGCGGTTACTGATCAAGCGTGGCTCGCGCCCTTGTCGCGCCGCGCCAGGCTTCCGCCCCGTGCAGACGCTGCACTTTTCCGACGTGAGCTCTAGCGGCTTCCGCGTGGCCTGGGACCCGCCCGCCGTGCCGGTCGACGCCTTCGTGCTGCGGGTGTCGGAGTCGGCGCCGGGCCCCGGGGAGGGCCCCGGGGAGGGCCCCGGGGAGGGCCCGCGGGTGGTCACCATCGACGGCGGGCAGAGCGACGCGCTCGTCTCGGGCCTGCTGCCCGAGCGGCGCTACGACGTGTCGCTGGTGGCCGTGAAGGGAATGACCACGGGAGAGGCCGTGCTGGGAGATGTGGCCACAGGTACCCGGCGTGGGCCCACCTGTGCCGGAGCGCGGGTTTCTTTGAAGCGCGCGGGGGTCCCGGCGGACGCCAGAAGCGAAAAGCGAAAGGAGGGTTGGAAGGGGACTCGTCGTAGAGAAGGAGCCGGAGGTGGGGTTAGCGGTACGGTCAGGGTCATGGAAGGTTAGTGCTCGTGGCGTGGGTTGGCTAAGTTGGTTTAGGCGAGGAATAGTGGTAGGGCGAGTACGAGTGTCGGTGGGATAATTGGTTATAGTCAAGGTTAGAGGTATGGATAATACTAGTTGGTTGGGTGGATAGTGTTAGTAGTCCTGTCTGGATGGTCAGTTAGGGTCAGGGTTAGTAGTCTAGCTAGTAGTCGTGGCTGGTTGGTAAGTTATGGTCAGGGTTAGCGGTATAGCTAAAAGTAGTGCCTGGTTAGCTATTATTCTGATAGTAGTAGTGATAGTAGGAGTGCCTGGTTAGCTATTATTCTGGGTTGGGAGTAGGACCAGCCCTTGGTTGAATAGTTCGCTCCGCCCAGCCCAAGCTGCTGTCCCCTCCAACTCCACCTCCTCCCCATCGACAACAAATGTCCCTTCCAGTCTTTGGCCACTTTCGACTCCTGGTGTTCACAGCGTCCCACCGTCGTGTTTGAAGGAAGACGCAACCCAAAACCCGACAGCCCTTGATTCTGATGTCGCTGCATCCGTTCACAACGCCAGGGACGGGGTGGGGGTGGGGGGGAATCCTTAAGAGAGCCACCCAGAGCCACGTCCACCGCGACTGTGGCGGCGCTCGTGAAAGTCAGACCCCCGATAAATGTTTTTCTTTCACTCCCAAAACTTCCCAGCTCGCGTAAGACAAACCGGGGGCACGCGGCCAGAGAGTTGTCAGCACGTGGGCCCTCTGGGTTGTATTTGGGTTGCGTCTCCCGTCAGCGTGGACACTGACTCGCATGCGGCAAAGGTCAGGTTGGTTGTGCATTGTAATCTTGGTCAGTGTTTCTCAACTCCAGACTCCACCCCCACCCCACTACGTAACACGGTACAACCTTCCGCGATTGCCGCCCTTCAACTGCGTGCGGTGCGCAGTGGCTTAACCTGTACGTGAAAGTCCGGTACCTGGAGCGGGGTTCGTCGGAGCTGGAGTCGAGAAGCGCTCACGTAATTGAACGGTTCTTTGCATGCACAGCGCTTATGATGTGCGTGCACGCGCGCGGACAACGGCACGTGCGCATGGAGAATGTGCATCCATCGTTCAGTAAGACAAGAAGAAACATACAAAAACAACCTCCGTAACACCATTGCATGGAGGATAACCACTGCACCCTCCCGGCGCGCGGGGGGTACGAGCTACCTGCGACGGGACCGTCGTGACGCGCGGGCTTTCTCGACCAAATATCGTCGCCAGGTTCCGTCGGGAAACATTGCGTGTCGTACACCCTCCGCCACCTGACGCCAGTCTGTTAATTAGTTTGCCACGTGGTGAGCAAACGGGTGGAGGTGGGAGGACGAGACTTATTACATTTACGCGAGCAAAAAAAACCGTCATCATGAATCACATTGGTCGCGAAAGCCTCCCGTGTTCAATCTATATATGTAGTGTGTGATGCATGTTTAACTTCTTTTGTACCGTACGTAGCCAATCGTGCTAGGTTCAGCCGTAGTAGGTGTCAATGTTTATTAGCCAGATTAGTTAAATATTTTACGAATGGCTTGGCGTGCGAAGGTCGCGAGTTCAAAGACTCGGCGGTCGCTTAAAAGCGGCGATGGGCTCTGTGGCACCGAGCCCGGGCGAACGCGACGGGCTGAACCTCCCACGACCGTCGGCCTCTGCCGCTCTTTCCCCCCCGCGCAGTTTCGGACGCGCTGCAGGGGACATTGCAGGCCTATGACATAACGTCCGACAGCCTTAAGATAACGTGGCCGGCCCAGGAACCGAGGCCCGACAATTACCACATCAAGTACCGTCCCATCGGCGGTGGCGGCGGCGGCGGCAGAGGAGGAGGAGGAAGAGGAGGAGGAGGAGGAAGAGGACCCTCCAAGGACATCCCCGGCAAGTCGTGGAGCCTCCTGGCGCCGGCCTCGGCGACCCGCGCCAAGCTGACGGGCCTGCAGCCCGGCACGCGATACGAGATAGCGTTACACGGCGTGCGCGGCTCACAGCTCACGAAGCCCCTCGAGGTTGTGGCTCGGACTTCAGGTAACCGCGCCGACGTGGAGCGCATGCCCAAGTCCGACCGCGAAATCGCCCGCCTGCCCTCCTGCCCAACCCGCCTGCCCGCCCGCCTGCTGCCTGCTGCCTGCCAGTCAACCGGCCCCATCAGCTGAGAACGCCTGTTTCTCTTCGTCTCTCTCTGCATCGCGTGCTTTTCTTTCGTTCTTCCATCCCGGGCTCGGATCGGTGCATCGGCAGGGTGGGGGGGCTTGCGTAGTGCGCTGTGCGTGAGTGGCTGCGCGACATCTTTCAGCTAAAGCTGCCATTCATCGACGACATCACCGTCGTCGTCGTCGCCACCATCATCGTCAGCGACGATGAATTCTAACGCATTGGGACGATTCCGAGGTGGGGGGGAGTGGACTAGGGTTGCCACCTCTAAGGTACAATAACAACTGGGAGACATCATTCCCGGAAGAAGAAGGATATCTCGCAACGCAAGTGGAGAACCGCGTGTGAACGGTGGTGCAGGATTATGATGATTATTATTATTCCACAGCTGACAAAATCAACGGCGATTTTTAACGTCCTTTAGGAAGACTCGGATATATCCAAGGGCAACTGCCACCTTAAAGAGGAGGACGATCCTGTGAAAAACGGGACAGGTGGCAACTCTAGTTGTGACATGACTGAAATCTGTGGTCTCTTGATAATGGCTTGGGTTCGTCTGTTTTAATTATTCTCTGTTTTTCTTTTCTGTTCTCAGCATGGTTTTCATTGCCTGACTGGAACGCGTCTGGGTTTTTATTTTGATTCACTTTGCTCAGCAACCAACCACCGCCGCTGCCTTGTTCATCACATCGCAAATGCCGCACTCATTTTCATGTTTTTCTTGCATGCAGTGTGTGGTTACCCGAGCGTGCACACTCGGGTTTTGCGCCCCTAGATTTGTCTTGAGGTTTTTATCTTCATACAAAAGGAATAAAAGAAAGAAACCATTGGTTGTAGTCGGGTGGGGGGGGCTTCATTTGCCGCGGGATATTTCCCAGCTTGGTGGTAAGCTGTAGGCGAGGGAATGGGCCACGACTTGTAGCCACGGCCCGAACGAGAGGTACGGTGGATGTGGAGACATCTCAGCGTCACGATGTGTGCTCGGGGTGGTAAAGGAGCAGAGAGCGCACGAGTCAAAATCTGCCGCGTTTACAAGTTCTAATCCAGGTTGGGGGTTGGCGCAGCCCATCATTCTTCTATGATCGGTCAAAGAAGTACCACTTTTGTTGGCAAATCAGCAGTCGCCATAGACATGTGAGAATTCCACCACTGACTTTCATTTCGGCATTATCAGCTGCACATTACTTACTGAATTAATTGGATAGAAAGGAATATGCTTGTTCAACTTAGAGAGAGGGACACGTGTCCATATGCATGGTGGACTGCCCCATATGACGGCTACTGCCTGTATATACAATCTGCTAAACTATGCTTATTTGACTCTATCCATTCCAATCACCGTCCCTTCCCTCCCTGCTGTCAAATGCCCCGTCACCTCCTCCCTTCCCATAGCCCTGAACCCGCCGACGAAGCTCTCCTTCTCGAACGTGACCCAGACGAGCGTCACGGTGAGCTGGGCTGCCAGGGAGCCCACCCCCAGCTCTTACCAGCTGTCCTACGAGCTCACGGGCGGAGGTGAGTCGGCCAACGCCGGCAGGTGAACGGCGCAGTTGGTGCAACACTCGCTACTGCTGCCTCCATGGCGCTGGAATACAGGCAGCCACGTGCAGCGGCGAAGCCACCACCACCACCCCTGCCACCACCGCCACTGCTACCACCGCCACCACCACCCCTGCCGCCACCGCCACCACCATCACCACTACCACCACGACCGCCGCCACCACCACCGACACCACCACTGCCACCACCGTCGCCACTGCCACCACCACTGCCACCACCGCCACCGCCGCCATAAGTACCACCACCCCTGCTACTACCGGCACTGCCACCACTGGCACTGCCACCACCGCCACCACCACCGCCACCACTGCCACCACCACCGCCATCACCGCCACCACCGCCATCCCTGCCACCACCGCCACCACCACCGCCACCACCACCGCTGCCACCGCCGCCACCACTGGCATATACAGCAAGACAATTCCTTGTAACAGCATTCTGGATTCTTCCGGCTGAGACGACGACGCTCTGACAACGACGATGATGGGGCCACAGCGAGCCTGCTCATTGCGTCGCGTCCGCCGCCCCTGTCCCCCGTAGATGGGGATCGTGAGACGGTGTCGCTGGCGGGCGGCGTGACGGAGTACACGCTGCAGGACCTCGCACCGGGCACGGAGTACACGGTGGGGCTCGCCTACCTCCCCGACCCCGACAACAACGACGCCTCCACGGGGAGCGTCACCACCGGTAGCGGCGCAAAACGGAGCACCGGGTCCCCCCCCTCCCCCAACGGCCGCGTTAAGCGTCGGGATGGCCGGAGAGAGCTGAGCCCCACCAGCCCACGCTGCTTGTGGGAGGTGGCGGTGGACGATTGAATGAATAACGAACGAATGAATCTGACATTTCAGAGTATTTGCTGTCTGCTTGGTTTGTGCTTTCCCCCTCCTTTCCGCCCCCCACCCCCTGTGCCAACTCGCCCATGCTCCACCCACTCCATCCTCTCTCTCTCACGCCACCGCCGCCACCGCCGCCACCCGAGTGCTGGACGGCCCCGTGGCGCTGTTGGCCGTGAACGTGGTGGCCTCCGAGGCGCTGCTGGTGTGGCATCCGGGCCGGGCGCCCGTCGACTCTTACATCGTCACCTACTCCACGAGCGGCCACCGTGAGCTCGGGCGTTGAGTGCGACTGGCGTGGGGGGGGGGGGTTGGGGGAAGGGGGGGGGGGTGGGGGGCTGGGTCAGGTTTGGTTGGGGGGTCACACCAATGTCTTTTGGGGGCAAAGGGGGAGAATTTACCAGATGCGCCGCATTGCCCACAATGGAAAATAAGTAGAATATTGTACCGCATCGCGATCCCGCTTCACAATTCAATGAGAGTCCTACAACGGTTGCGAGATGTTAACTACCTCGCCTCGTATACAGGAGGCCGTGGAGTTCGATCCCGACCCTGATGGCTGTATATTTGGAATTTGCATGTTCTCCCTGTGGTTGTGTGGATTTTTCTTCGGATCCTCCGTTTTCTTACGGTTTTCCCCCTCCAGATTTAGAGTATTTACCTGCTAGGAAATTCCACATGACAAGCCACTTCTTTGAGCTATCAATATAGCTCAGTGTGCCTTACCTGGTAAAAAAAATAGTTTACTTTATAGTTTACGTAGCAATCTGTGGTTGTGCTATACCGTATACAGGGTCACCACCGGTCCCAATCGAGACTAAACCCAGAGACATTTCTCAGTCAGCACCACGTCTTTTATGAACAATTGGAAAATCTGCCCCGAACTTTATCACCTTTTCTCCCCCCCAAGTAAGTTAATTGCTCAAGCACGTCGCTCTCGTCGCCAGATAGCCACGGCGAGGGATCAAACTCGCTCGCCAGCCCGCCGCACCTTAACCGCGTCGCCACCACCAACGTCATGACCACGGTTCGCGTGTTCTGTTTCGGCAGCGGGCGGAGAGGAGGAGGAAACCCTCAACGTTCCGGCCCCCAGCCTCGAGCAGCAGCTGACAGGGCTGCGCCCAGCGAGCACGTACCACGTGACGGTGCGCGCCGTCAAGGGGGCCCTGAAGAGCACGCCCAGGGCCACCACCTTCACCACAGGTGAGGAGCGCGAGGCCCCCCGGCAATCGGAGTCACGGTGCTGCGGCCAATCGCTCAGCCTGTCACCCTCACCCCCCTCCACCCCCACCGCCCGCCGCTCCACCCCCACCCGCCCCTCTACTCCCACCAACCCCTCCCCGCCGATCACCCCATGTATGGTTATGCCATATCCGGCTCAGCAGTCGAGCGAATGGCTGCAAGTCGTAAGGTCGCGAGGTCAATCCCTGGTTGGGTGGGTTGACTCAGAACGTCATCTTTCCAGGGTCAATTAAATGAGTACCACCATGGGGGGAAGTTAACAGCGCTTGCGCTAAGGATGGACTCGCCGACGGCAATAGGAATGTGGAATTTCCACCGCTGGCTCAGCAGGGCTGTAAGTGGGAGATGAGCACCAAATGCTGTGACACTAAATTAGATCGGCAGGGGCTTTGCTGTGACTTTCTCCTGATGTCTTGATCGTCACTGTCATCCGTGCATGGGCGATGGGCGAAAATACCCTTTGGGAGTACTTGAAGATTTTTTTCACTAGTGTATGAAATGACGTTTAAAATAAAATAAAAAATTTGTTTGAAAATCAATGTCCAAGGGCAAAGGTTGCCACCTGTATGTATGCACGTTGAACTTCTTTCGCTAACCGTGCTAATCAAAGGTGCACGGGGGGGGGGGGTGGGGGGGGGGGCGCTAATTGGAGGTGCAATAGAAACGCTGTCAATGCCGTGTGACCGCCCTCTTGTGCAGCCTCGGGCTCCCCGCTGGCGGTGACCTTTGGCTCCGTGACGGAGAGCACGGTGGAGGTGAAGTGGCTGAGCCCGACCCCAGCGCCCGACTGGTTCATCGTCTCCTACGTGCCCACCGACGGGGGTGAGAGCGCCGTCGTCTCTTTGCCCCCCCCCCCCCGCGGCACGTCACGTTGACCCCTTGTTGACCCCGCGTCATGCTGCGTTGACCCCTTTTTGACCCTGCGTCATGCCGCATTGACTCCTTGTTGACCCCGCGTCATGCCGCGTTGACCCCTTGTTGACCCCGCATCGACCCTTTGTTGACCCCGTATCATGCCGCGTTGACGCCTTGTTTACCCCTCGTCATGCAGCGTTGACCCCTTGTTGACCCCGCGTCATGCCGCGTTGACCCCTTGTTGACCCCGCGTTGACCCCTTGTTGACCCCGCTTCATGCCCCGTTGACCCCTTGTTGACCCCTTGTTGACCCCTTGTTGACCCCGCGTCATGCAGCTTTGACCCCTTGTTGACCCCGCGTCATGCCGCGTTGACCCCCCCGTCCGATCCGCGCTGACCCCGGCGCCGCGCTGTGCCGTCGTTGCCGCCGTGCCAGGCGAGGTGGAGAGCGTGACGGTGGCGGGCGCGCTGGTGAGCCACACGCTCACCGGGCTCTCCCCGGGCACCGAGTACGAGGTGAGCGTCGCGTCGCTGAGCGGCGCCGTCGAGAGCGAGCCCATCTCCTCCTCCGTCACCACCGGTACGTGCGTGTGTGTGCGCGTGTGCGCACGTGCGTGTGTGCGTGGGCGTACGCTCGGGTGTGCACATAAAAGCGCACATGTGTACAGTGTGGCTTGCGCGCCCAAATTTTCTGAATTCGAAAACGACCCGCAAATTATTAAATTGTTATGACGCTTTGCAACCACCGCTCCCCTACTGGCAGACCACAGTAATGCCCCTTATTGCAAGCCAGGTGCTGAGTCAGGTACAGCTGCCGCTGGGGATGCCCTTTCAATTGTGTTGAGATGAGACAAAGTCACTCTGAGCGGTCACGTTGCCCGCTCTTCTTCATCGGTCGTCCATTCACTAAGGAGGTGACCGCATCTGCTGTACTCCGGCAAAAGTGTTTCTCGCCGTTAGGCCTCCATCGGAGAGCCGTACAGCATGACAGCGAAAAACCTACACGTTCCTAGCTCACCCATCCTTGTGTTCACTTTTACTAATGCAGCAGGAGCCCAATCTGTTATTCCTCCGCACCACCGATTAGCACGGTTGGCCACGTACGGTGCAAAAGAAATTCAACATACAGACATATACATAAATACGACGCCGTTTAGATCATCGTCACTGGTGTTGACCGCAGCTCACTAACCGTTGCACTGCCATTCCCCCCCCCCCAACACACGGACACACATGCACACACACGCACACCCCCACACGCACACACACGCACACACGCACCTCCTCGCCGTCCCCTCCGCGTGTCGGCTCCCCGGTATCCGCCGCCCGCCTCCTGCAGCGATCGACGCTCCGCGCGACCTGGCGGCCGTGGAGGTGGCCGGGCAGAGCGCGCTGCTCACGTGGCGCCCGCCGCTCGCCAACATCACGGGATACACGCTGCGGGTGCAGGGCCCCGACGGCGACACCACGGTGAGCGACGCCGCACCTCCTCCTGCGCCGCACGCTCGGCTCGACGGAATAAAATATATATTTTTATAAACTAACATTTTTTTTTGCTATTTTACCAGGTAAGGCCCACTGAGCTACGTAGCGCTTTTTCAGAAGCGACCACCCTGCGAATAACAAATGATAGCTCAACGAAGTGGCTTATCGTCACGTGGGGATTTATAGCAGCCATATACGCGAAATGCCTGATGTTCATTCTAAATGTGGAGGGAAACACCGGAGGACCTGGAGAAAAATCCACGTGACCACGGGGAGAAAGAGTCACGCAAACTCCCAAGTACACAGCAGCAGGCGTCAGGTTCTGGATCGAACCCACGACCTCCTTTATACCAGGCGAGGTCGTTAACATCCCCTAGCCACCTCGGAATCCTTGAACCGTCAGGCCTCGGATCAGTCCACCTAACGTGCCGCGTGGCTCTCCTCCATTCACTTACAACTTGCCCCGTCGATCGGCTTTCTCTCGTCGCCTCCGAGACGGGCGCCACCGGCGCGTTGACGCGGCCCAGCGAGATCACCTCTGCCGAGGGTCACGGCCCACGGTGTGGGCTACACGGGGGACCTTCGTATCGTTTCCGTGCAGGAGCTGCAGGTGGACGCGGGGGCCTCGTCGCGGCATCTCGACGGCCTGACGAGGAGCACGCCCTACAGCGCCAGCCTGCACGCCCTGCGCGGGGACGAGCGCAGCGCCGCCGCCCTCGCCCACTTCACCACCGGTACCGGGCGCGGCCAGCTCACACGCACGCACGCACGCACACACGCACACACGCATGCACGCATGCACGCACACACACACACACACACACGCACACGTGTGTGTGCCTGTGTGTGCATGTGCTTGGTGCTGGCCACCCACCCACCCCCTCGGGTGCCGTGTGAGCCTTCATAGGAGCTCGCTAACAGCACTTGCCCTAACAGTCTGCTAAGGCTACACGGGGGATCTTTGTCTTTGTGTGTAGGTGTGTGCGGGGATCGGTAGCGTAGCGGTTAGCTCGCTTGTCTGAACCGGTCCTGGGCCTCCCCGATGTCGACTCGGTCTCAGATGAATACCTGGTGTGGTGTGTAAACTCCGCTAACGGGGAGACAAAGGTGACCGGGTGTGGTGGTGCTGGCCACGCACCCCCTTGTGTGCCGTGCCAGCACTTACCACAAAAGAGTGTCAAGGGCTATACGGGGGAGCTTTGTTGTGTCTGCATGTCTTGGCGTGCGTGCGTCCCACCACAGACGGGCGTCTGATCCAGAACCCCCAGGACTGCGCGGAGCAGTCGCTCAACGGCGAGACGGAGAGCCGCGTGTACACGGTGTACGTGCGCAACAACGAGTCGCAGCCGCTGCTCGTCTTCTGCGACATGAGCACGGATGGGGGCGGCTGGATTGTGAGTAATGGTCGCATGCACGCGCGCGTATGTGCGTGCGTGTGTGTGTGACGATTATCTGAACCGGTCCCGGGCCTCCCCTAGGTCGGCTCAGCCTCAAATGAGTACCTGGTGCAGTGTGTAAACATTGCCACTAGGGAGACAAAGGCGGTCGGGCGTGGTGCTGGCCACCCACCCCCTCGTGTACCGTTCCGGCCTTCATAGGTGCTCGCTAACAGCACTTGCCCTTACAGTCTGTTAAGGCTATATGGGGGATCTTTGTGTGTGTGTCCGCGTGTGTACACACGCGTATGTGCCCTGTACATGTCAGCCCTAGTTAGGATTCGTAGTGCAAATTAACCAACAGCATTTTTGGGTGTAGAATTTTTTTTATCAAAATGTTCCTCTTGTTATTATAGATGTGGAATATGGTTGTGTAGAATAGTTGTGTAACTCCATTATTGCGCACGATGGTAGCGGCAATGTGCTTAGGAGCCAGATGCCAATGTCGAGGTCTGCTGGCCACGATGAGAGGGCTTCGGCAGAGAGAGTTCGTGTCATTTTGCTGTCCCTCATCCTCCGTTGAAGCAGCGGAAACTACGGTGGGTTTTGTGTGCCGGCCATAGTTTGGCTTGCGTGGCCACTCAAGAGACCAGGATGAGTCTTATTTTGCCAGAGTGACGTGGTTCACAAAATTGACAAAAGCAAAAACAAATAAATTCGAGATGCAGAAATGAAGCGAATAGAAATCGGAGCGAAAAGCAACTGCGTCACATGGGAAACTCACTAAATATTGCACGGACTTGCATCGACGTGAATCAACGTTCACTAACGGGGTGGCGTTGACCTCCCCCCCCGCCGTGCCCGTCGCTATAGGTGTTCCAGCGGCGGCAGAACGGACGCACCGAGTTCTTCCGCGATTGGAAGTCGTACGCGCGGGGATTCGGCGACCTCCGCGATGAGTTCTGGCTCGGTCGGTTCAAGCGCAGCCACCGCGGGTCGCCAGCATGACCACCGCTCCAACCGCGACAACAACAACAGCAGCAACAACAGCCATCAACAACCACCAAACGCGCACGCACGCACGCACGCTCACGCACACAACCACTACAACATTCACACACGCAAATACCGGAACTCCACGGTCACCGTATGCTATTGCTGGAGCAGGTTGCTCGTCATAAATGAAAGTGTTGCTGGCAACAATTGCCAGTGACGATCGCCATGAAGTTGAGAGTTGCCACACGGTGCATCAACCGTGTGGACAGCGCGTAATTCATCTGGGTCTCCCCCGTGCTGTTTTGCCTCTTTTAGACAGCGCACGTGAATCGACGCCATTCGTCGCAGGCAGCTGTTTGCCAGGATGTCTCGTACTTTGTTAAAGTCAGGGGTGGTGGCTTGACGCAAAACTAACCCCAAGATCACCCTCATCGCCACCACCACCTCCACCTCCACCGTCCTCACCACTACCGCCACTCTATTTCCCCATCAGCGCAAGCCCGACCCCACTGACGAAAACGTCGAAACCGACCCAGAGTTTGCTTGTCTCGAGTCAATGCTGCTGAAACGACGCACTCCCAGAAGGAAGGCCGTGCGGACGAAGTGTTCTGCGCGACGTTCTGACGGCCGCCGCTGGCGATCGCCGCTCCCCAGGTCTGGACAACCTCCACCGGCTGACGCAGCAGGGCCGCTACGACCTGCGCGTGGACCTGCACGACGGCCCCGAGGAGGCCTTCGCCCTCTACGACCGCTTCGCTGTGGCCGACGCCGTCGCGCTCTACCGCCTGCGGATCGGGGCCTACAACGGCACGGCCGGTAGGGGGTTGGCCCGGCACACGCACGCACCGCACGGCACCGCGGGCACGGCCGGACCCACAGACCCAGACGAGGCAGATAAGTTGATCAAGGTTTTTGTCATGGGCAAAGCTGTAAATGCCACCGCACCTCGCCAATATAAGACGGGCACTGCTGGATTGAGGTAACTCTGACTCTGGGATACCGGAGTACGTTGGAGAGCGTTACAGAAATCCGTGCGACGCGTGGCTTTAGATTGTTTGAGCGTGCGTTCAACGTGCATTTGTTTGTGACCCTCACCCTGGGGGCCGCCCGCGGGGCCCCCCCCCCCGGCGCCCCCTCACCTCCCACCGACCCTTGACCCCGGATGATCCCCGGCGGGCCGTGCCGCGCCACGCAGGCGACTCGCTGTCCTACCACCAGGGCCGGCCGTTCTCGGCGCCGGACCGCGACAACGACGTGGCGGTGACGAACTGCGCCATCTCCTACAAGGGCGCGTGGTGGTACAAGAACTGCCACCGCGTCAACCTCAACGGGAAGTACGGCGAGGCCAGCCACAGCCAGGTGCGCGCGCCGACGCAGCCCGCACAGCGCGTGCGGGGAAACGCCCCTTGTGTGCCGCGTACGATGTTGAGCTTCTCTCGCGCCGTACGTGGCCAGCCGTGCTAATCGCAGGTGCGGCGGGGGGGAAGGGCAACAAACTGAAGACAAAAAGCAGTTCTAAAGAAATGAGTTTTCAATCTATCCGCAGCACCTTATATCCGCCCATAATATCCGCCAATTCTGCTATACCATGGATGCCAGTCGCGGGTAAGAAGAGTCACCCGGAATGGGCTGCGGATTCTTCCCGTCTTCCCGTTATCCGTGTCCTTGTGCGGGTAACCGCACATGGACACGGTTAGCTGTGCAGGTATCCGTGGACACGGCGCGCAAGATACGCCAATAGCGCCCTCCGTATCAACGCGGAGAAGGGTAGACTCGCTCTAATCATTATTTGTTCCACGTTTCGTACGTTGCGCGGCGTCCCACGCTAAACAATCCAAATTCGTTGCTTCGGCAATACAACGGAGTTGCGCATTCCTTAGCCGTCGTGCTCCAGACAAAGGTCTATAACTTGGGAGTGTCTGACCCTCCGCCCTCCGCTCTCAAGAGTTTGAATGAAGTTACTCTGCGTCGCCGACCCGCGTGCATCCTTCTTTCCCAGGTGTCGCGGCCGCCTTTGGCGGAATGGAGAAACACGGTCCGCACATGTCGCTTTGGTCGTGTGAATGACGTAACCGTGCTCGGCCGGGCCGAGCGCGCGATCGCATTGCTGCACGTGCGGAATGCGACACCGTTGAGCCCCGGCGTGAGAGCTCGCGTGAGCGCCGTCGTGACGCCGTGTCCGTGTGCGTGCCCCCCCCCCCTGGGCAGGGCATCAACTGGTACCACTGGAAGGGCCACGAGCACTCCATCCCCTTCGTCGAGATGAAGATGCGTCCACACGGATACGTGCACCCGCCCGGGGAGCAGCGCTAAACGATCACCTCCTTCCTTCCCATCCCGACCCCCCAGCGGAGCCCCCTCCCCTCCCCCTCCCACCCCTCCCACCCCCCCTCCCTTCCCTTCCCCTCCCACCCCCCCTCCCCTCCCACCCCCCTCCCCCTTCTCCCACTCACCCCACACTGGCCAGAGCACGAACCCCTTCACCCAAAGGCAGATGCACACCTGAGCGATGGGTTTTATTTTGTATTTTTGTTTAGCCATGGTGAGCACTCGGGAGACCAGGCTGGAGTCTCATTCGCCGAGCGTGACCTGGGGCATCACTCTGCCGGGTCGGGCTGTGCGACGACTGCCGCCGTGCGTCGTCCCAATTGAGTAGCGTGCGGTGCCATTATCCGATTGAGGCAAATTTTGACCCTGACGCCGGCACTCGCGATGGCCTTGCTCTCTTGGGAAAACGACGTCGCGGGATCTTTCACGTCCCACTGTGAGCGAAGCGAGACGGCGGCGCTGCGATCGTTACGGTCGGCGCACCCCGCCGCAGCGTTAACCAGGGCGGCCCGCCGGATTCGAACCGCGAACCTCCGCGGCGAACGCGCCGCCCGCCCGCGTCCCCGCTACCAAAGTCGCGCAACTTGCGCGCCTCTGCGACCAGTTGCGAACAGTTGCACGCAACCGGGTTTCCTCACAGTCGAGACGGGCTGGGTTTCTGCTCGGCGAACAGGGCAGCGAGAGAGAGAGAATGAGAGAACGAACGGGGCGAGCGATGCAAACGGAGACGGTGAAAAGACGCAACGAAAACTGTCGAACGCGTTGCATGGGGAGTGTGACGATCCGTAAGTAATCGTGACTTGTGGAAGGGATGCACGGCCTAGGGTTTATTTGTAACTGCTCCCATATTTAAGTGGCATGCTGTGATTAAGACATTGTGGGTGTTTTTTTTTATTTGCGAATGTTACATCGTTGGGGAACTCTATTATTAATCAGATAGTTTGACGGTTTATTCAATAAATGAGTGGTCACGCATCTTTCACGACAGGTTTAGAAACACTTTGTCTATGGCATTATACAAATCCCATGTTGTCTGTGAGTGTGTGTGTATATATAATATACAATCACAGAGCACTGCTGCCACTCGCCTATAGATTAAAAACATTAAATCCACTCTCCATTGTCATTTGAATTCGAAACCAAAACAGGTTCCCAGTATGTCTCTTGAGCCAATGATGCCAATAACCCCTTATCGGTACTACCTAGGCTGGCAAATGCTAACAGTGATTAATTTGCAGCGTGCTATCTCTAGATCACAAACATGTATGATAGCAAGGTCGACGTGGTAGCTTTTTTTTTAGAAACGTGTTGTTAGCAAACGGTACCGTAGTACATTTGAGAACCCCAAAAAAACGAATGTGATGGTAATCATCCACGGAAGACGAAAATAAACAGGAAATGCATCTGCAAACGAGACGGGATCACGGTGAACATTGCCCATGGTGGACACTGCCCATGAAGGATACTGGTAGCGTTTGTCTCCCCAGGTGGTACCGATCAACCCCCATTGGCTCGTGGTCTAACGTCGCAACCTCTGCGATTGAGGTCGACCTGGAGGTGGGCCGCATGCTGCACGGTATCACGTTGCCGATGTCGCCACGCGCACTCGTCGCTTCGCTTCGTCACACGCGGTGAAAGAGGATTCTCAACGGCGCAAGAACTTATTAGAAGTGACGACACCGATGACGATGATGATGATGACGATGATGACGCCATCGGCATCGTGCACGACAATGTCCACTCGGAGACTCGCGGTAACTTGTCCCGCACCAAAGACGGGCGAGCGGTCATCGTTAAGTTGAAACCCGCACGCGTTGATTGTCCTGGAAAGTGGATTTGTTGGTTAGCGGTTGGTTAGCGGTTAGTTTATGGTAGAGGTGTATCTGTGGAGACTTTGTGTGTGCCCCAGCAAGCACGTGCGTGTGTGTGTGTTTGTAGCTTTTGCACGCGGTCGCTACTTAAAGCCTGGTTAGAGCCGTTGTTTGGTTTTTGAGCGAGGCGTCTGAATCAGTCTTTGGGTTATCCTGTTACCGAATGTCGGCTGTAGAGCCGGGCGTTATTTGTTAGAGGGCCCGCCGTGGCGCAGCAGATACCTCGTTGCGATGGGTTGGCCAACAAGGTGGCTTGACCTGACCTGGGTTTCGCCTGATTTTTTCCCCTCCAGAACTTAAGTTGGAGGGCAAAGTAAACCGCTGCCCTATGAAAAGCATAAGAGGAAAGCTGCCCTCAGACTCCGTGAAATAGCTGTGGACATCATCAAAGAAGCAGGAACCAGTAGGTGGAAAAACATTTTAAGGACTTGTTTGTAAAAAAAAACTGTGATTTTTTTATTTTTAAAGTTACTCAAGTTCCTTGCGAGTCAAATATCAAGACCTTGAATATGAAATCTATTCGTCTCTGCCTGGATTCTGACAGCATAAATTCAGGCTTAGCCGCGAATTGTAATGTCCCTTGATATTTTGGGATATCGTCCAATATTCAAACTCGAGTTGACAAACATTCTAGAGACACATGCCGCTGTGACGGAAACTTAAGCTTCAGACTCGTGTTGTGTTGTTAATGTAAACTAGGCACTGGGTTAGATTCCCCTTCTTCTGGCCGTGATATAGTCAGGGCCAGGCCGAGATTGATTGGTACCTACCGCCAGCCCAATATTTTACTATCTTAATGATGCAGATTTGTCAAGTCTCGTCAAGTTTCCCAATGAGCTCGAATGAGCGTTCGGCCGTGGGCATCTGCTGTTATCGGCAGTGCCGAGACGGTTGTGGAAATTCCATATTACTATGGCAGGGCCTTATTCTCTCCCTAATTATAAACAACTACCAGACGATAAGCCGTTGCGAGGATGGGCAGTTTTCCTCTGTCCTCACATCCGAGGGGATATCTTTACCACATATTCTAGAATCTTTACCCCAGGTCTCCAAAAACCTTTTTGCTGCCCTGCCCAAAGAGAAGACTGTCCGAGTTTGACACAGACAGAGATTACAATTTGAATCCCTAAGTCCTGGCGACATTGATAATGCGACATGGAGTATTCTCTGGGCCAGAGACAGTTTGGGAAAACATTTTCCTTGTGATGTGCATCGGCTACATCTCTGCCCTTTGAACTGATTCCTGCTTTAACTCGTCCGCGTGAACAATAAAAAGTCTAAAGCCTG
Organism: Entosphenus tridentatus; assembly: GCA_014621495.2. NCBI lineage: Eukaryota > Metazoa > Chordata > Hyperoartia > Petromyzontiformes > Petromyzontidae > Entosphenus > Entosphenus tridentatus. Next base: position 2,215,844 of record CM025617.2, on the reverse strand, counting down.
TTATAATCTCGTAACACGGCACACGGTTTTTAGTTTATTTTACGAGGGCAATGTTTTTATTTCGGTGACGTGCGTTTCGTTGTTTCCCCCTCAATCCCAGTTTGGACGCTTTAATTTTGACCGTCATCAGCGCGGACTTTGCTTCATGTGTGCCGGGCCCGTGTATGAAATGTATATACCGTACTCGATAGATTCTATCAATGCTCCTGCATCCTCACAAAATACAGCTACGAGGATCTTTCTGTTATTTTCATTATTATTATTACTAGACTTAACTTTTTAAGTGCTTAGAGTTTATCACAGTTGCACATGTATGCGGTAGAGTAGAAACCCCAGGGCATTTTTGGTCATAGCGTATTATATTTAGACCATGTAACACAGGTGTTGCTATGGCAAATGTGGTTGTCGGCCCTCGGAGGGGGTGCAGCGGGGGGGGGGGGAGATCCGTGGGAGGCTTGGGTCTGTGCCCCGGAACGTCTGATTCTATTTCACGACTCGCCTGGGCAGTGATAACTCGCGCAAATGGTCGTGATTTTGCCTTTTCTTTTTTACCATAACAGCCTCACAGGAGTCGAACTGGTGCAATTCACCAGCGCCGTGTATGTGTTTCGGTGTCTCTAAGTCAAAGTTTAAACAACAACAACATCTCTGCTCTGACGTACAATGGGGGCTGCCCCTTGAGCCAGTGGTGACAATTACACATTCCCATGGACGGTGCCAGTCCATCCGTAACACGAACCGACTTTTCACTTCTCACAAAGTGGTACTATGCTTTGCAATTGCACCGGAGGTTGTGATGGGCTTCAGTTGGATAATCCATGAGATGTTTGTGTTGTCGAGTTAAACAAAAATGCCTCCCCCCCCCCCATCTCCCCCCTGCCCCCCCCTCCCATCCTCGCCCCCCACGACCCTGCCGACAAGACAATTCGCCAAATGACGACGCGTCTCTGTGAACAATAAAACGGATGAACGAACCAACTCACTCGACGACGCTCTTCCCTCTTTCTTGAGCCTGCGGTCTATCCACGGACAGGGCGATTTGGCCGCAGTTCTCCAATCCTTCCCCTGCCGTTCATTCACCAGTCTCGACCGTCGGTCATCCATCGGCCATCGTCATCCCTTCTCGCCACGATGTGCACCGGCTCACAGCCCCAATAACACTTTGCCGAAAGATCGATATGATTTCGATTTAAAGCTTTCGTGACTGCAGGAATTCATCTTCTTGGTTCTTTCGGTAAAGTCACGTAGAAGGGAAGTAATAAAATAATAAAAATAATAAAACATAATAAAATAATATTATAAACGTGACTTTACCGAAAGAACCAAGAAGATCGATATGATGTCTATGCACTTTGGTGGCATGAAACTGCAATGAGTTGTTATTTTATAGCACGTACACACAAATAAAGATCCCCCGTATATAGCCTTGACAGGCTGCAGGGGCAAGTGCTGTTAAGGCCGGCGCAGTATACGAGGGGGTGGATGGCCAACACCACGCCCGACCGCCTTTGTCTCCCCTAGTGGCGATGTTTACACATCGCACCAGGTACTCATTGAGGCTGAGTCGACCTAGGGGAGGCCCAGAACCGGTTCAGATAATCGTCACTGGTGTTGGCAGTGAGCGGGAATCGAACTCGGGTCGCCAGGTTCGTAGCGCAGCGCGCTAACCACTACAACTACCGCTCCCCACTACACATGCGCACACACACTACACATGCACACACACTACACACACACTGCACACAAACGCACTGCACACGTGTACATCTGGTATATCGCGTTCTCAGTTTTACTTGCTCACAGTGCGCTTTCCCCTTCAAGAATCAGCATGCAGATAATTATCGTTCACACATACACACACACACATATACACACACACACACAAACTATCGTTCAATTACCCTAAATGTCAGGCTCGTTTGTTAAACGTCTTCAGTGTCCACCTTCGTCGCCACGACTGCGTGTTTATTAGTTAAGAACGTTTACTGCACACGTACACACTCACTTCACCTAATGGGCGCTGGCCAAATTGTCTTTCTAATAAGTCTAGCTTGCTCACAGTGTGCTTAAGCGCACTGGCAAAGGCAAAGATCCCCCGCATAGCCCGAACAGACTGTTGGGGCAAGTGCTGTTAACGAGCAGCGCCTATGAAGGCCGGTACGGCACAGCAGCACGCACGGCCGCCTTTGTCTCCCCAGTGGCGATGTTTTTTTACTCCAGGTACTTATTTGAGGCTGAGTCGACCTGGGGGAGGCCCAGGACCGGTTCAGATAATCGTCACTGATGTTGACCGTGGGCGGGAATCGAACCCGGGTCGCCAGGTTCGTAGCGCAGCGCGCTAATCGCTACACCACCGCTCCCCAAACACACGCATACACACGTACAGATACACGTACACACACAGACACATACACACACACGTACACAAACGCACACACGTACAACAACAACCGCCATTCGCCACTAAGTGGCGGTGACGTCACCACGACGCTTGTGCCAGGCCATGTGCACCTTGAGGCCACGTGAAGTGTCGAACGCCCGTTGGCAGGAGGCCACGGGGCAGACCCAGGTGCCACGGGTCAACTGACTGAGATGACCGAGATGACTGGCTGATGCACCACCTGTGCCCCCTACTTTGCCAACTTGCTGTGCTTTAGCCACCCGGCGCTCCGCTCGTTGCTGTGAGCGTCGCTCCTCCGCCCTCCGTTGTTGTTGGAGGGCGACTGCCTCCAACTGCCCAGTAGCGTCCTTCACGAGCCTCCTCCACAGAGGCCGATCTTGACACCGCTGGTACCAGTCATCGGCAAGTTCACTCAGCTCCACATCCTCCTGTACCACATCACTCCATCTCTTCTCTAGCCCGTGCCGCGCCCGTTTAGCCCCCTCGATCCGGCCGAACAAAAGCTGTTTGGGCATGCGGTGGCTGGGCATGCAGGCTACATGACCCAGCCAACGCAGCCTTGCCTGCCGGAGGAGCTCACCGATGGGACTTTGTCCAGATCTTTCACACACACGTACACACGCACACACGCACACACGTACACACGTACACACGTACACACGTACACACGTACACACGTACACACGTACACATAGGCTCTTTCAGAACTTTCTTAATGGAGTAGACCCACGTGTTAATAATCCTCGCGCTATGCTCACAAATCTGGTCGACCCGATAAAAACACGCAACTCAATTTAAGTGTTCAACGCTGCCCAGCGTGAATGTGTCATCGGCCGACAATAACGGGACCCGGGGCCAGAGTCTGAAGCTATGACGAGGGGCCCAAGGACACGCACGAAGATATAGACGAAGGCAAAGATCCCCCGTGTAGCCTTAACAGACTTTTGGGGCAAGTGCTGTAAGCAATTGGCGCCTATGAAGGCCGGCACTGTGGCACACGAGGGGATGGGGGGCCAGCATTTGAGGCTGAGTCGACCTAGGGGAGGCCCAGGAGGGGTTTCGTAGCGATGCGCGCTAACCGGTACACCACCGCTCCCCACAAGTACACAAAGATCCCCCATTTAGCCTTAACAGACTGTAGGGGCAAGTGCTGTTAGCGAGCACCTATGAAGGCCGGCATGGCACACGAGGGGGTGGGTGGCCAACACCACGCCCGGCCGCCTTTGTCTCCCTAGTGGCGATGTTTACACATCGCACCAGGTACTCATTTGAGGCTGAGTCGACCTAGGTGAGGGCCCAGGACCGGTTCAGATCATCGTCACCGGTGTTGGCCGTGAGCGGGAATCGAACCTGGGTCGCCGGGTTCGTAGCGCAGCGCGCTAACCGCTACACTACCGCTCCCCACAAGTACACACACAACCCAGTGACACACACACATTAACACAGTGACACACATACACACACACAGTGGAACACACATACACATAAACACAGTGACACACACACACGACCCAGTGACTCACACACACAAACACAACCTTAGTGATGATCCCAGTAACTTCCCATTAAGATTCTTGCGAGCCCAACGACCAGATATTGTGGTCACGAATCGCATTGAAGCGGACATATCCGTTGGGCTACTTGTCCAATTCTGACTTGTGCTCGTTATCGTCATCATTATTGGCGCGTGTATTGTGTGTACTCAACATTTAGCATCACCTTTGCAGTAAGAATAACAACAGCGCTTTCCATAGTTGAGTTGTGAGTAACATTGCACGCCGTAATATTGCAATTGCAACTTAATCTACCTCGCAGATCATAGTTCATATCTGTGCACACCAAGGCCGTAATTATAATATATATTTGGGGGGACACATTCCCCCCCCCCCAAATTTAACTAGGGCCGAAACGTGGCCCCCCCCCCAATATATTGCTACAAAATATATTTCTGTTTATATTATTGTGGTTATGGTTTAACTTTATAAATCCCTAATCTCTGCCATTATATACAATGAAACAAGAAAAGGTAAAAAATAAAAAGTCATGTAATACAATACACTATTAGACATTCTTGTAAAAAATAAATATAAAGTCCATCCTATGTGTTAGTGAATTTTTTTTATTTTAGGCAGGAAATTCGTTTTCAAATTTTGATTTTTTTTCTGGGGGGGAGGGGGGGATGACCCCAGACCTCCTGGAAGATTTGGTCCCCCCCCTCCATGGCTACGGCCTTGGTGGACACAACCTCCAACCCAACCATCCACGACCTACGATTAGCACGGTTGGCTACGTACGGTACGAAAGAAGTTCACCATAGACACGCCACGCGATGGCGATTTCTATGGCATTAGAATTTGGGGCGAGCGCCCCATTCCCCCACTCCTCCTCCCGCCTCCCGCGGCAATTATCAGTGCTCTGTGTGATGTATGACACACACACACACAGCGCGTGCGTGTGTGCGTGTGTGTATGACACACACGCACACACAGCGCGCGTGTGTGTATGACATACACACAGCGAGATATATAAAAGGAAGAGGCTCGTGAGCGGCGTTGGACTTCGCGCCATCTGATGCAACAAACCACTTTGCCGGACCTTGCCTCACCTCTGCAACTTTCCACCAGAGTACCTGGTGAGTGGGGTGAGTGGGGCGAGTGGGGTGAGTGGGACTTGACTGCTCGTGGGGAGCGGTAGTGTAGTGGTTAGCGCGCTGCGCTACGAACCCGGCGACCCGAGTTCGATTCCCGCTCAACGGTCGACACCAGCGACGATTATCCGAGCCCGAATTGGGCCTCGCCTAGGTTGACTCAGCCTCAAATGAGTACCCGGTGCGGCGCGGAAACATAGCCACTGGGGAGACAAAGGCGGTCGGGCGTGGTGCTGGCCACCCACCCCCTCGTGTGCCGTGCCGGCCTTTAGAGGTGCTCGCTAACAGCACTTGACCAAACAGTCTGTTAAGGCTATACGGGGGGAACTTTGTCTTTGTGACTGACTCCTGCCAAGTGTGACGAGTACGCTGTATGTTTTAATAACCACCACCGTTCATAAATTACTGCAATGAGTTTCCGATTAAGTCCAGGTTTGATGACAAATTGTTATAATCGTGTGCTGCCGCTACCTCTGTGCAGGAACTCTGTTGCATCACTCTGTGTGTTCAGCGCTTCGTCAGTCCGCTGGTGCTTTCGAGACTTGTTTTATACTTGGCTTGAGACGCGATGTGGAAGTCCTGTCCTGCGATCCATGTTGAGCACACAGAGAACCTACACAAGTCACACGGCGACCTATAGACCCGCACAGAGATCTGTGCAGTCACACGGGGGCACACGAACTCGTACAGACACGCAGACTCCTACTTAGACACAGACTCGCACAGAGACTCATAGATCCACACAGAGTGGCAGACACCCAGAGACTCGCATAGAGCGTAATCAGTTCGCGCACGTTTTGTTCTTATCACACCGAACACGTGTGCCCCTTTCCAGCAGCAGCAGCCGCAGCCATGCACATCCACACGCATCTCGCCCGCATGGCTCTCCTCTCGCTCGCCACGCTACCGCTGCTGCCCTCTTGCCGCCCTCTTCACCTGCCCGAGCCCCTGGGCTTCCGAGAATCTTTCCCTGCGGCCGCAGCTGCGACTCTCTCTCGCCAGCAAGGGGCAGTGATCCCGGGCGGTCTCCTACCCTCCTCGTCCACCTCCTCGTCATCATCGTCTTCCCCGGGGCATCACGCGGCTCGCTCCGTGCAGCAAAGCGAGGAGCCCTTGAACCACATCGTGAAGGAGCTGCGAGGGGTCGACAAGAACAAGGGCGGATTCAGGTTCCGCTTCGGCCGTGGAGGGGACAGAGATGATGATGATGATGGAGCGAGCCGTGGCGGAGGAGGAGGAGCGGCAGCGGGAGGAGAAGACGCCGTGATCCAGGCGTGGGCGACGCGGCGAGGGAGGAGACGGTGTCTAATGGTGCTCCTGCTACTGCTCGCCGCCAGAGATCAGGTGGCCGGGAGGAGAGGCGCGGGAGGGAGGAGAGCCAGGGACGAGTCCCTGGGGTCCGTCGTCGGGTTCCTGAACCACAATCGGCAGAAGGGAGGGTTCAATTTCAGGTTTGGTCGAGGGGCTGTGATGATGGGATCGAGGCATTCCTGAGTGTGTAGGGACACGGAGAGAGAGTGTGTGGTGTGCACGCACGTACACACATGCATGCATGCATCATTGAAGACAAATAGAAAGGTTCACCGTGTAGTCTTAACGAACGTTTGGGGCAAGTGCTGTTAGCGAGCACTTGCCCCAAAAGCACTTGCCCCAAAAGCCAGCACCACTCCCGGCCGCCCTTGTCTCCCCAGTAGCGATGTTTGCACACCGCACCACGTACTCATTTAAGGCCCAGTACCGGTTCTGATATTCGCCACTGCTATTGGTCGTGAGTGGGAATCGAACTCGCCGAGTTCGTAGCGCAGTGCGCTAACCACTGCCCCACCGCTCCCCTATACATACACACGTACACACAAATGCAAAATACGCATGCACTTGCATGCAGCCGGTTGTCAATGATAAGTAATAAAACATACTCTACTTAAAGTGTCGTCAAATGAGTTTTATTGTTGAACGCTGTTGCTAAGCACGTGCACAAAACGCCAAGCGGTCAGCAACAGTCGGCCGTGTCAAAGATCGCAGGAGATACGACGAGGAGCTCCCATTACAGCACAAGAAATCGAGTGCAGGCACGAGAACGGGCTTTTTCCAAACACGTGTGCCACTGCGTGTGCACTGGGGGTGATGCCAAACCACCAGTTCCTGAGGAATTGCATCGTGGCTATCATGTTCAAGGCGAGCGCTGGTTGTAGTGACAGTGACCGGTATTTGTGTCTTTTGTTGAGACTCTCAAAGAGTTGTGACACGCCTCTTGAACTGAGCAGGGTTCGTGATTCTAAAAGATGGCAAAGGAGACGGCTGGAGGAAATTCCAGCGCCGAGCAGTGCGGTGGAAGAAGCACAACGATAAGGGTTTGACCCGCAGTGGGTGGATGAGTGAGCGAGTGAATCAGTGGGTGTGTGAGTGAGCGAGTGAGAGAATGAGTGGGTGAGTGAGTGAGAGAATGAGTGGATGTGTGAGTGAGAGAGTGAGATAATGAGTGGGTGAGTGAGAGAGCGAGTGAGAGTATGAGTGGGTGTGTGTGGGCGAGCGAGTGAGAGAATGAGTGGATGTGTGAATGAGAGTGAGAGAATGAGTGAGCGAGCGAGTGAGAATGAGTGGGTGAGTGAAAGAATGAGTGGGTGTGTGAGTGGGTGAGTGAGAGAATGAGTGGGTGAGTGAGTGAGAGCGTGAGAGAATTAGTGGGTGTGGGAGTGAGTCATCGAGTGAGAAAAATTAGTGAGTGAGTGAGCAAGTGAGTGAATGAGTGGGTAGGTGAGTGAGAGTGTTGTTGTGAAAGTGGCATCGCTTAAGCGCTTGTGCCAGGCTAGGTGCACGTGAAGTCAGAATCAGAACATGTATTTATACTGGAGGAATCCGATGAGCTATAAAGCTCTTTTTCACAGATGTTGTCGAATGCTCGCTGGCAGGTTCCGTGTCGTGTTGCGGCGAGCTTCTGATATCTGTGTAGAATGCGTCCACGATAGGAGTGGGCAAAACAATAGATAGATATTTTGGTGATATCAGTGTTTTGGCATCGATGTGGCCCGCTCCAATAACATCTGAACATCGATTTGTTTCCGTTCCAAAATTTGCTATCGGTGTTATTTCATTCCACTTTTCAACATATTTTGGAAAATTTACTTCAGATTGCGTTTTAGTGTTTGATCCTTCAACAGCAGCTTTGCGCCGTTATTATGTTAAACAAAGTTATTTTAATCGCAACTCGCTTTTACAACGTATCCTGTAAAAGTACGGTAAGTAACGTAACTTAAACGTTTTTCAGACTTTAGATGGATCTGGATTCACAAGCGAGGTGGTCCGGCCACAACTGTCGCTGACTTGGACAGTTTTCAGGATCTTCCAGTTTCAGCAACAACAAAAAACACATCACAACAATGTGGCCTGCGAAAATAATACGCGTAAATCGGCGACGTTTCGGGCAACAGCCCTTCTTCTTGATCGCAGATAATTTTTCCCCTTCCTAATTAAGTGGGCCACGATGGATAACATAATGGTCGGACTCGTTTTACTCCTCCCAAATCATTGCTCTATATTCTATGCGTAATTAGGAGAGCATGGGTCGGCACCTCAATTGATTGAATGTGGGTGGGGGGGGAAGGGCTGGTAGCACCCATGACGTTGTCTGCATATAAAGGCGAGGCTCTCAGTGCGCTACGCAGCTGTGCTAGGCCCAGCGTGTTCCGTCTTGAAGCCCCTTTCACCCACCTACCTACCCCTCTTCTCGATGCAGGCTTGGCCTAGCAGCAGCGTTCTTCACGATATTTCAGAGGGGGCCCCCGCTTTCGCCGATAATACATCGCCAGTGTGTGAGGAACCGCCACGCATTTGAAACCCAGCGGGGTTTTTCAGCACGATGATTGGTGGTGGGGATTGGTGGTGGGGATTGGGGGGGGTTGTTTTCACATTGTGTCTTGTCGAGGAGGGAGGGAGCCGCACTAGAGGCCACCAGGGACCGCCCGTGGCTCGTGGGCCTCGCAAATGAAGAACGCCGCGCCTGAACGAGGTACGTGCAGGCTCAACGGGTTCAGATTTGGCGGCCATTCTCGAGTGCGCGCATTTAATGGCGCTTTAAATAAAATGAACAAAAAAATCGCGTGACGCTGGCGAACATTGAGGTTTGCAGGAGAGTTTCAAGTAAATTGTGAAATGTACTCCGCGGTATGATTACACATTTGTAATTGGGTTGGCTGGGAGTCGCTAGCTCGTGTTAAACTAATTTAAGATCTATAGATCGTTCACATTTCGTGTAATCCTGTAACAAATAATTGTAACATACCATTTGCGTAAATGTTACGCATGAAATATGATGCTGCTGTTTGGGAAGTTTCGTGTTTTTTTGTGTGTAAATTATTGGGTTTGTTGTGTCGCCTGCCAGGAGGTGGATGGGGTGGTAGATGAGAGGGGGGGGGTGGATGGGGGGGGGGGGGGGTAGATGGGGAGGGGGGGAGGGTAGATGGGGGGAGGGTAGAAGGGTAGAAGGGGAGGGGGGAAGATGGGGAGGGTGATGGTAGAAGGGGAGGGATGGTGGGAGGGGATGGTAGATGGGGAGGGGGGATGGTAGAGGGGGATGGTGGGAGGGGATGGGCGATGGGGAGGGGGGATGGTAGAGGGGGAGGGGTGAATGGGGGGGGGGACTTCACGAGGAGCGGCATGCGCGGCTGTATCCGTGGGGGCCGCGGTGCGCAGACCTCACAGGGAGCGGTGGTGCAGCGGTTGGCGCTGGAACGGGATAGGATGAATCCGTGTTGCCTGTGTTCGAGCATGGATCGAGCTTTGTATCGTTTAATGATCGGTCTAGTCTCGTTGAACCGAGCATTGGATCCCGTTCCAGTGTTCAATGTTATGTTCATGGGCCTGAAACATGAACATAATGTATCGTTCATTCTGTCGCGGATTCATTGTATCCTGTTGAAGCACACTGTGCTTCGGAACACTTGCGCGGATTTTGCGGGGGGGGGGGGGGGGTTAAAACCCCCCCCCCCCCCCCAAAAGGGGCCTTTTTTAAATAATTTTCAGTAATAATAGGGTTTTCCCCCCTTTTTTTGCGACAAAACTGAAACCTTTTGCAAGGACCAGATGACGCCAAAAGGCGTACTTTTGGCGTCAGCTGGTCGAACACCGTGAGACTCGGCTCTCAGTAAAGCTGTCTCTGGTGTGGACCAATTGGTTTCAAGGACAATGCAAACATTATCAGTGTCATTTTTTGTTTGCATTCCTACTGCAAGTATTGTGGTTAATGTAAACATGATTCCTTGCAAAAGGTTTCAGTTTTGTCGCCAGAAAAAGAGGGAAAAACCCTATTAAATTTTGGTACCGGCAAAGGAGGCCTCATGTACAATTTTCAGTAGTTTGCCATTAAGATTAGAAAATACCTCCATTAAATACAACCCCCGATTCATAAGGGACAAAGCGAACCCCCCCCCTCCCCCACACCTATGCAGGAACCCGATGACCCGAGTTCGATTCCCGCTCATGGCCAGTAACAATAATCCGAATCGGTTTTGGGCCTCCCCTAGGTTGACTCGGCCTCAAATGAGTACTGTACCTGGTGCGGTGTAAGCGTCGCCACGTGCGAGACGAAGGCGGTGGCCGAGTGTGGTGTTAGCCACCGGCCGTGACGGCCTTCGTAGGTGCTCGCTAACAGCACTTGCCCCAACAGTGACCCGTTGAGGCTGCACGGGACTATATTTGTCTTCTGTGCGCAGATCTATTCGTGGCAGCCATCCTTATCCGCGTACATGCACGTGGCAAGAGGGCCACGATTCCGTGGCTCGTCTGGAAAGTGCATAGGCCACAGGGATTGAGTTGACCTGTGACCTCTTACCGTGGAGTCTTGTTTTGAAGTTGTACACTCTGGGCAAATGTGATCGCGTTAAGGGGTGGAGGCGGCGTAAACCACGACTTGTTATGATTGGGGAGTTACAAAATGCAAGCTTGGTAGAATAACTTGCTATGGAACATGTCACTGTGTAGCATTGCTTGATGAGTTTGTTGTTGGGTATAATCGTAATTATGTTCTGATCGCACGGCAGCTGTTTTTTTTCAATTTTTTTAAGCCACAGTATTGCCTTTAAAACCCCGGGACCCCCCCCCCCCACCGGGTTCGATGGTAACGTGGGTCAAGTCATTCACTTTAATCACCCTCGGCAATCAATCCTGCAACCGCGGGACCGTTGGCACCAACAATTGTCCCCCCTCTGGCCTATGAACTCGATAGATTTACTTCCCAGGTAAAGCCCATTGAGCCAACAAGCGCTTTTTTTTTGTTTAACGGCGACTTCGCCGGCAGACAACGGCGAAACATTCCACAATGACAGACTTGCTTTTATTTGTTAAGCCATCGCCGCCGATAATGAATGACACAGGGAGCGCGCAGAGACCGGGTGGACTTTCCGCGAAGTTTAATTTATATGTACACTGGCAGAAGGAACAGGGGCGGCGACACGCGGCTCGCCCGGAGGGACATATCCGGGCGACCTTAGTAAGGCTGCTGTGGGGTGCAGTGCGGGAAGGGAGTGCAGTCCGTACAATATAATACTCTCGCGCCAACGCACTAGGAACTGCACCCTGGAGGTTTGGGGTTGAAATGTGGATCGGAGAGGGTAATTGGGAAGGTCGGGATGTCCAAGATGCACACGTCTCGGGAACGTTGGATTTCTTCCGCGGGTACAGATTAAATTAATTTGTTCATTGGGAATTGCACGTGGTGCCGTGGGTGTGCATGTGTAATGCAATGGGGAGCAGTGGTTCAATCACCCGGTGGACCTGGGTTCAACTCCTGGCCAGGCAGTGTGGTGCACGGTATGGTGCTATTGGCTGATGCAGCAAGTAGGGTCTAATACACTGAATGGCACTGGGGTGTGTGTGTGTATCTTTACTTTAAATGCACAACGTACCAAATATTTTTTTACGTGTTCACATATGCAATATAACCTATACAAGTCATGAATTTTAAGTATACAGGAAATGACCTTGGCTATATTTGGGTGTGTACCAGGTAATGACAAATTGGTTAACCCAAAACATCTAGATTTGTCCTGTGAAGTCCTATGGACATCTAAGTCCGTCCTGTGAACTCCTATGGGTGAGCTTCATGTGGCCTTTAAGTGCACCTAGCCTGGCACAAGTGCTTTGCTACTTGGTGGCAGTAATATAGCTGCAAGTAATGGGGGGGTCCTCAATCTGTCGCACCAGCAGAAAAAAGTATTGTGCATCATTGGAGCTATCCAGTATGAGGAATTGAAAAGCAGATTCTTACATGCATAATTCCGCATGCTTGGCTAACAATCTCCTATCATTGTCTATTGTTAAACCCACAATGGTTACCGCAGGGCGAAATATAAGTGGCATATTGGAGGTGGGATATGCAAACTCGTGTTGTCCAAAAGGAATGAAATCCAAGCCTCCGTAGACGTGGTAGCGAGGGCAACAACTCTTCCATCACACTAACACTGACGCGTACCAGCAGTTTCACTTGCACAACAATCCCTCGACACAATCGAATGATCGCCACGCGCTCTCAATTATACACTTTAGTAACGATGAATTGTAAACCATACCAAACGTTTAAGTTAGCGCTATCACTCACACTAAAAAACATGTATAATACACAACCCGCAAAGACGAATTAATTAGGACAAGGATATCATTAGGCTACAAACAAGGATCAAAGCAAATGTACATGAAGTAGATGGAGCAGATTCAAACGTGTGCTTTCCTCTTAAACATCACAAAGTGGGGAGCTGCAGTCAACACTGTGAACTTGTGGTGTCGTGAAAATCCAAACTCGCTCCCTAAAGGCGCAGACCTGCAAATGCCTCCACCAAAGGGAGTTCTAAAGAAGCCCCCTCCCTGGAGTATATTTTGGCCTACTCTTCCACGCTGACCAGATATCTTGGAAGAGGCGAGTACCCACACTTTGCCCACTAATTGACTGTCATTTACACACTTTTATATACTTCTGGGTGGACATGGGAAGAGAAATTTAAGATAATTGCGCCACAGTTTGAGCTGCCGCGC
>CM025617.2:2188326-2202764 GCA_014621495.2 Entosphenus tridentatus | reverse complement strand
GACGTTTCGGAGGCAACACAAGTCTCCGTCATCAGGTGGGACCGTCAGTCAGATTTGCTGTATCAAGCAGTTGGCAGCGCCAGTCTGATCTCCAGGCGCGGCAGCTCAAACTGTGGCGAAATTATCTTCAATTCCTCTTCCCATGTCCACCCAGAGGTATATAAGCAAATCTAGCTGTGACGGTCCCACCTGATGACGGAGACTTGTGTTGCCTCCGAAACGTCGTGATTTTTTATTATTATTTTCTTTTCATGAATTTTTATTTCATTTTTTACCTACGTGACTTTACCGAAAAAACAAATCGTATGAATCCTTGCAGTCACGAAAGCTTCGAATCTAGAACTTGGGTGGTGTTCAGTGACGCTGCAGGGCACCGCAGTTACAGGCTGTCAGCAGAGGGCAGCACAGCAACACAAGTTGCACTGTAGCATGCGGTCATGGTAATGCTCCCCAACCCTTCCACTGCATTTAGCAGCGTGGTGAAGTATGGTCAAATATACCCCATAACCCAAAAGGCGAGGGGGCCCTGGATTGACATAGGGCTGTACGCGTAATATGTGACTTTGCAAGACGACCAATTCTATTGATGGGTACAGCCTCGTATTAATTTTTTTAAAGGAAAATGTTGTTTTGGCTCTGCAATGGGGCTACGGAACAACTAGTAGGCTGTGCTATTTAACTTTGGCTTCACAACAATGCACGCGCGCTGTGCCTGTGTTTGCCTTCAACTCGATCTGTGGGACCGTGCGTGTGTATTTATATAATCCAACATTTTGTGCAGTCGATTACTCGGTGTCCTTTACATGTAGCGCAAGCCACAGGGAAACCCCACGCGAATCTACGCCCAACATGAAGAAGAGGCCGATGTCGACAACACCACAAGGCCCTGCCGCCCATCGCCTCCCATCCAGTAGCGCACGTCTTGACCGTGGGATGAGACTTTCCCCACCCCTGCCCAAATATCTGCCTGGTTTTTTTCTCCAGATTTTTTTTAGCAGAGCAGAGTCTCTATAACTGATAATGGCTCTGATTGGATAGTCCAGCTCTACTGTCAACAAAGGGTGCATAAAAACGTACCACACTAGGTTCACGTCGGCAGGGTTCATTGCATGGGTTCCGAGTGATTGTTTTTTTTAACGGCGATTAGTTGCACAAACAGCGCCGTCGTGGATGTTTGCACGATGGCAAGAGTTGTATTGGCTGTATAAACCCCAGACGAAACGATATGTTGGTCTTTAAGTATGCACTTTAGGTTGATTGAATAACACTTACATAAGTCTTCCATAAGACACTATTTGCCGCTAATGACCTTCAACATGGATATTTCCAAATCGCCCAATTACTTTCTAAAAGATATATCGGAGTTTCATATTATCCCGTTGCGTTAATTATCCACGCGATCTTAAATCTAACCCAAGGCTAACCATAATAAATACCATTAACCTGAAGCTGTTAATCAAGGGTTACTCGTAACATTATCCCAGACTTGTGGTATTTGCCAACTGAATGTCCATTGCGAAACCTCTTCCACAGCTGCGCTGAGTGTACACCTGCCCAAGGCACCATCGTTCTTCAGACACAGGAAGCGGTTCTGAGACAAATTGCCATTGGGCAACGCCAAACAACGAGGAAGACAACAGAATTACTACATTGGGGCTTAGCGGACCAAAGTTCACCAAATCCTCAACCGGTGTTGCATCAATCCAGCCGTGCGGCGCTCGGGAGAGTAATCTGCTCTTGCGTTCAGAAGGTCGCAGTTCAGATCCAAGGTCCGGGGGTCGATTCAACCCATCATGCTTCCTTGAGGTTAAAATAAGTAATGCTTTGTGGGAGGTCAACATTGGTTGTTCCATGAATAGCTGGCAGTTGCCATGTGAATACAGAAATGTCACCAGTGGCTCGGGTGCCACCAATGGAAACGGCAAATGGCTCTTTGTTAATTAAAAAATTACTTTAAATTTCGCTTTCAGCCATTAGGGCACAAGGCTGCAGAGATGCAACAGAGAGGGCTCGGGCCCCACAACAGGTTACGAACGCATTTAGGCTCAACATAGATCAAGGGATTATAAGGACTCAATTATTACGTTGTCATTTTTAAAAGGCAAGGCAGCTCAAGGACTTCGAAACGACAACAACAAAAATACCACGAGAGAGTCACATACTGCGGGACAGAACTGGCACGGAGACAAAACGGCGAGCACAGTTCACGGGTACCTGAGTTCGGGGTGGAGACGGCGGCGCCGCTCCCGACGCCGCCCCCGTGCATGGCTATTGGCGTCTCCCAGCAAAAACATCGCGCCAACGCAAAAAAAAATCGCTACTCCGTAGGCTGACTGCTAAGCGGGCAAGACTACACCCCCCCACCACCACCACCACCACCACCACCCCTACCGACCTCCGTTGTGCACGGCGCAGCCAAAATTGCTTGTCGCTCTCTGATGTGTTTCTCACTTCGGTGTTCAGAATGAAACTTCTGCAGTTCCTGAAAGTGCTCTGAGCAAGACGACTGACATGGTGCCGGCTAACACGCCGCGGTAGGTACAAAACCGGACTAAACACCTGCGCAGTAATTGATCTTGTCTCGGCAGGTATCTAAGTATGGCGAAATATTGTCAAATCACCCCCATGGGGGACTGGGGCGGTCCTCGGTAACAAGAACGCACCACCATAGAAACCAGTGATGTGTCACTGCAGTGTCGGCACGTAAAAAAATTACGGACATCGGACTGCAATAACCTCATGACTGGCTAGGGTAGAGCACCATGAAAGTCATAATGAAGTATAGATTTGTGGGATAGCCCAGGACACAGCCTATGTTGTTTGGGTTTTGCCTTTATCCAGCCAAACATTGTGACAGATCTGTTCCCTAGTTGGCATGTGCAGGTGTGACTTGTATACCAGTCTACCCACCATAAGGTATTCAGTGTCCATGTGCTTATAATCACAACTACAGTATCTGCTTTGTGCTACAGCCCATTATCCATACCCTAGGGGTGGTGGTGTCTGACAGATAAATACCACCTGGGAAGTTTGTGTTAAGGATGGATGAAGCCTTGCCACAGGGAATGAGGGATTTCCACCCCTTGGTTATATGACCACAAAGGGCAAATGACCACAGTCCAAAAGCTTCCTAAAGCTTGGCACTGCGTTAATGTTTTGTATTGTGTTAAATGCACAGGGCCCACTCGGTGTAGAGGGACGCCCCTATTAATTTGTATGTGGGTCTTGGAGTCTGGCCCTCCATGGGTATGTGGAGCAAAGCATTCTACGCCTGCTGTACAGTCTGGAAAGTGCTGGCAGGCTAACCGGATCTTGCAGGAGTGAACCAAGGAAGATGGCACACCATGGATGTGCCGTCCGCACAACAGGCAGTGTTCAGTACCTATCATTGTATTTGTTTCTTGTTTCCTTTGTCGAAAGGCAACTTTGTACCCAGCAGGTTTTTCCACGGCCGAGGTCCCAAATCGCTGTGTTCTTTCCAATGTACCAAGGACGCGCGCTTACAAAATGTAACATCTTCCGAATTATTTTGTTTTTGGCAGAGCACACCCCAGGCATCACAGTACACCACGCACACCACCGAGCTGGGACGAACCCAGGCATTAAAACACGCATGCTCGTCTCGCTCGCAAACGCACACACGCCCGCAGTGTTCCATAGGCTTGCCGTTATTTCTGGGAATGCCGCAGGGTCGCATTCACGTGTAGGACCACAGAAGAGGCTGATGTGTACCACGTATCATCACGCTGCCCTTCGCCTGTCTTCTCGAGTCAATGCTAGGCACAGCTGCCCATCCCCGGCGCGTTGGTAGCCGCGCTCGCTGGGCTGCTGCTCGCATTGCAGTGCGTTCCACGGGAAGCATTCACGTGAACAGTTTGAAAGAGAAAAACAAACTAATTTGGTACAGCCACGACAATTGCAAATAGCAGGGTGCAATTTTTGCTCGCACCGCGTACATCAAGTACCAACAAATCGCCGCGTGGAGGCTCTCGCACTTGTACCGAATTCTCTGCTGCTGCTGTGGTCACGATGGCTTTCACAAACATGGGTTTGCACCACCCACAGCAACGGTGCCGTGGCTTGCGCAGATGGTCACCTGCAGTGATGGCTCTTGGGGGGCAGGCCGATGGCCCAAGGGGCATGTTCTTTGGGGCCACTTGGAGGTTTAAGAGAAAGCTTGCTCACTCGCAAAGCCATTGGCTCAATCTTACAGCTGCAATTGTGCAGGGACCCGAAACACATTTGTATAAAAGTACAATGCACACAACCAGCTACCTGTTCACAATGTCCCGAATTTCCTTGGTGCAAGCTAACAAGCTTGTGAGAGCCTGTGAGCCGGTACCACCCACACCACCACCGCCCTGCAGCTCACGCAGGCCGCTCTCCAGCTTGCCCAATGCGGTCAAAAGTGCAAACTTCCTTGCAGGCTGCGCCGAGTCCGCGTACAGCCGGCACCGTTCCGACAGCTTCTGCCCGGCCTCTAGCACCGCCTGCGCTTGGGTCGCGCCGGTGGACAGCGACCTCTGCAGGCCGTCCAGGCACTCGACGACTCCCTCCTTGCTGCTGGCGGGCGGCACCAGGGTGGCGTCGCCAGCGTCCGGGCTAGGCGAGCGCTTCTCGGGTGGCCTTGCAGTCCTGCGCAGGGTCACGAGCGACGTCTGCTGCTCTCCAGCCGCCGACGTCCCGGGCGGTTTTAACGGGAGCGTCGGTTTGGTGCCCGGCGGCATCAGCGGCTTTTTCCCACCGCCGTCGCCCGAGGCATCGCCCGCAGCGTCCGCGCGTTGGGGCGACCTGGGTTTGACAGGGGCGGCGCCCGAGCTCTCGCCCGCGGTTTGGCCTTCGCCGCCAGGACTGGCTGGCGGCTTGCAGACAGGTTTGGTGGCCGCCAGGGGCGGCGGGGGCGGCGGGTGGGACGGCTTGGCTTTGTGCTGGGGCCCCAATGGCTGCGCTTTCTCCCGGTCTGCGTGCGGCGGAGACTTTTCTGCAGGCGGCCTGGCCTTCCTCTGCAGGGGCTCCGAAGTGGGCAGGAGGCGGACGGCACCAGGAAATGTATTGCTGGTGGGGCCCCCTCCAGCCCTCGCGACGCCGCCCGGCTGGGGTTTCCCGGTGGCCTCGTCGCCCACGCGCGGTTGCTTTAAATGCGCGCCCGGCTGCTTGCGCGTCACTTTAGGCGTCGTCCCGGGAGCGCTGGCCTCCCCGTCCCTGAACATGCCGTTCTCCCCGTTGTCTTGGCTTCTCTGCTTCTGCAGAGGACCGCGGCTGAAGAGCGCCAGCCTCTCGGCCAGGTCCCTGCACTTCTTGACCGGCTGGACCGTGCTCTCCACGCTGTCCGAGGCCCTGGCGCCGCACACGCCCGGTGCTCGCTCTCGCTGGCCGTCCAGCGGCAGCGTGTGACACTTGCGCTCCATGTCGCCCGACCCGCCCTCGTTGGAGAACGACATGGATGAAGATCTGGAAAAACGGTCGAGTGATAAAGTCGCGACCGCTTGCTGCTGTTGTTGCTGCTGCTGCTGTTGTTGCTTCTCCAAACGCTGCTGCAGTTGTTGCTGAACCACATTGTGCCGCGCCTTGCCGTGCGGCGAGGCCTTGGGCAGCGGCCGCAGAGTGCAGAACGGAGAGACTGGCGCGAGCCGGTTCTCCTTCTCCCTGGCGTCACCGCGCGAGAACGTGGCGCGCGCGTCCAGGAATTCCTCAGACGAGCAGAGCGGCCCGAAGCTGCCGTTCTCCTCGGCCCTCTCCGGCTGGCCGTCCGCGTCACGGAAGGAGCTGCTGCGCCTGGGAGGAGCCGGCGCCGTCTTCTTCTTCTTGGCCTTGAAGGACGGCAGGAAGAAAGAGGAGGCGGCGGTTGACGACGGCGGGAAGCCCCCGCCATGGACGTCGGAGTCGTCCAGGGTCGCCCCGCCCATTGTGGCCGCGCTGCCGCCACCACTTCCACTGCTCAGGACGTCGCGCATCTTCCGCGGCAGCTGCGGCGAACTGAAGCAGGCGGGGTCTGCTCGGGCAGGGCGGGACGACACGGCACAGACAACGCGTTACGTAGCTGTGACGTGGGCTTTCCTGTCGGAGGCACTGGAGGTGACTAGGTAGATCACACAATTTCTGCAAAACTCCCTTCCCACGGACGTTGACAACGCATTTTTAGAGTTAAAGCGTCTTATGAATAGTTCAAGGTTCTATGTAAGAGCTTGCGTGGTGTGGGGGGGGGCAGTTGGTGCTGCTCTCGTGGTGGTGGTGGTACCTCGTTTGGGGATGGTCTCCGACGACGCCAGAGAGGCGCCAAGCGTCGCGCCGGCGTCTCCACGTTCGGGCGGCCTTCTGATGGACCCCTTCTTGGCAGGCAGCTTGGGTGCCTGCATGCACGACGATCCGTTCCTCCCCAGCTCCTTCTCCACCTCTGCGCGCCATGGCGGTTCACAAGGGTGAGGTTAATCGCACGTCGTCCGCGCATAACCCACTTGTTCTCAAGCGCGCAAAAGTCCCGAGAATTCTTCGTGCTCTGATTTTTGGCGGGACGGATTAGGAAGGTTAATGCCACGTCAGGAGGAACGTGTCCCTCCATGGACATTCACAGCCCTCTGGGCAATCCACTGCTAGATGTGGGGATTGCTGCACGTGCCAATGAGGCTTATTTGACCACGCTGGAAAGTGTGGCTTTTGAAGGTATTGTGCGTACACAGCAGCACAGAAGTATGACCCGACTGATGTTACTGCACTGCCTTCTACCAAAGGCTTAGCTCCACATCTTATTACCAAGGTGGCCACCCCATCCAGCCTCAATGCTGCTTTAGCTTCAGAGATGTGACAAATCCGGGTGCGAATTGTGGTCATCGGCAAGTACGCGAAATTAAGAAGAAGAAAAAAACACTGTACCTTCTGAGATGCTGGAGTCATGGAACATGGTCTCGAACGTCTGGTGAATCTCAGCAAAAGATGGCCGGTCTGCTGCGTTCCACTGCCAGCCTAGCACACACAAAATAAGGCTCACCCACCTGCTACAACCAACTCCAGCCCAGCAAGTGAAACAATTAAACATCAAGCACTTGAGTGAAGTTTGTCACGGGACCTACTTCTAACCAAACCTTGTCGCTAACAGCAACAGAGATATTAAGATGGCGTCACCTCCCATCAAACTGCACATGAGTGGACCATTAGTTATCTGACAGTCGTGCAACAAACCCATCATTTTGATTAAATACATTTCACTGCAGTTTTTAAACCATCGTGGATCAAGGTCATAAGTTATCGTATGGACAGAGCGTTCATCAGTGCCCTGGTTTTCTATTGGGCATGCTCCTGCTCAACAAAAACTTTTCTCGCGTTTTTGTTCAAACTGAATCGTCATTCTGAAAGTTCTGGCAAACCTTCCTCCCCCCACCTCATACACCAACACATTCCCTCCTGTACCACTTGTAAGCACGGTGTGGGGGGATAGGAGGGGTGTGCTCACAGGCTTGCATGAGCTGGTAGACGCGGGGTGGACAACCCTCTGGTTGCTCCATGCGGTATCCGCGCTCCAGCCGCTCGTAGACCTGGGAGAGGTCGACGCCGGGGTAGGGGGACATGCCGTAGGTGGCGATCTCCCACAGGAGCACTCCGAAGGCTGATCAAGGACGGGTGCACAGACGGAGAGAGAGACAAAGACAGATCCATTGCTGAGTGCCTTTTTAAACTGTTGAGGGACGTTTGCTAGTGGCTGTAAACGCTCGCATTAGGGAGCGGTGGCACAAGCGTCGTGCCCGTAAGGTATACATCTTCCACCCCCCCCCCCAGGAGGTGATGTTCACGCTCCGCATCAAAAACGTATTCGGGCCGAGTCAACCTACTGGAGCTTCCAAGATCCGATCAGATATTTGCTGGTGATGCAAGCTGTAGGTCGATTCTCACTCGTGGAACAAACGCAGGGAGGCATGCACGCCGAGATGTAATTCCCGGAGGAGAATCGCACGCCGCTCACGGCAACATTTCCTGACGGAGCGCAATCGATGTTCCGACAGCTTCAGCCGCATTACAACTTAAGAGAATGGACTACAACAAATGCTGGCGGCCTTAACCGCTAACTATAAATTATTTCCCACACCTCCGATTTAGCAGGGTTGGCTACGTAGGATGCAAAAGAAGCTCAACACATCTCTACATGCTATGACAACCCACCCCACACGTCGGACTTGATGGAGAACTTGTTGTAGGCCAGGCTCTCCGGCGCCGTCCACTTGATGGGGAACTTGGCGCCGGCGCGCGCCGTGTAGGTGTCGCCCGTCATGAGCCGGCTCAGCCCGAAGTCGGCCACCTTTACCATGTGGCTCTCAGCCACCAGGCAGTTCCTCGCCGCCAGGTCCCTGCGACGGACACGAGAGACGGGGACACGCCGGGTGTCAGCGGCGTGGTGGTGGTGGTGACGATGGTGGTAGGGGAGGGCCTGGAGGTGGCCACGTTTCTCTAGGCGGTCGGATGCGGAGCTGGCAGCAGCTGTGATCCTAATGTTTGAAAGTAGGCACTGCCTGCGATTTTTGTTTCTAATTATAAAATTTTTCAATCGGGTTCTCAAGTGGAGTAAGTTTGCTGGCCTCAGCCTGGTCACAGATTTGAATGCACAACTAACTCCCACTCCCACCCTGCCACCACATTTAAATTGTCTCCACACTAAATTTGCCTAAATTCCAGCTCTGAGAATGAAAAATAAGCATTTGACAACCTGGCTATGAACTTCATTCTAAGTGACGGGAGGAAGGAAAGCGCTGGCCTGTACTGTGCAGAACAAGTGGTCACTTGAAAGTAGTTCTTTCATATACACTTCCGTGGGCCGGTCTATTGCACGGGCAGGCAGGTGGGGGTGGGGCAGAGGTCGCAACCGGGTACCCGATACCCGGCTACGCGTACTCGGCCGGGTACAGGTACCCGTTTGCGACCCTGGTGCGGCCGGGTACGGGTAGACCGTGAGTCACTGGTGAGTCACCGTTTGTCACTCATTTCCCACCGTCTTGTCTCTTCTCACAATTCAAGTTCCTAGAATCAACCCACCCGCGCCTGCAACATGGCTTCATCCCAGAGGTCGCAATCAGGTACCCGATACCCGTACCCGGCCGGGTACGGGTATAGGGTACGGGTACGGCCGGGTACGGGTACCCGTTAGCGACCCTCGTGCGGCCGGGTATGGGTACGGGTAAGGAATCAAAACCCGTTTGCGACCTCTGGGGTGGGGAGGGGGTTGCACAGATGTGCTATAGGGAGAACTATCAGGATACTTCGTCTCACCACACACGGGATGACGTTTTGGAAATGTGCCCTCGCCCTCCCCTTTCATCGGCCAATCACGGCCCTCGCCTACCTGTGAATGAAGTTCTTCTTCTCCAGGTACTCCATGGCAGAGGAGATCTGCGTGGCCATGTGGAGCAGCACCACGGCCGTCACCTCGTCGCGGTTGCACTCGCGCAGGTAGTCGAGCAGGTTCCCGTGCGTCATGAACTCCGTGACGATGTAGAAGGGCGGTTCCCGCGTGCACACGCCTGCGTGCACACGCGTCACAGGAGCAAGCGTGCGCACAAGCGTCAGCGGGGAGAAACGCAAGCGCCCGGGGACGCATGGACTCCACTCGTCCCGCCACTTTGCATGTTTACCGATCATTTCCCACGTCCAGCGTTTCAAGTACATCATTTGCATGTGGTCGGGCGAGATTGGAGTTCTTGCAAACCACGTGCCGTGGTGGGTGGCGATGCCTGCGGTTCGTATAATACGTACGTAGCCAACCGTGCTAACCGGAGGTGCAGGGGAGGGACAACAAACTAAACACACAAAGCAGTTATCGCGTTTAAAGCACTCGGAGGTGTTTCGCCACAAAGACTGTCATTGTTAACGTTTAAAGGTGATGTTCTGGTAAAGGCGAGCGCGATGATGGTGGTGGTGAAGGTCAGTCCCATCAGAGTCACATTTTTAAACACTGCATCCCGAGCGGGAATCGTCACATAGCTCACCGAGCAGCTGCACCAAGTTGGGGTGTTTGATCTCCTTCATCATGGCCGCTTCCTTCAGGAACTCCTCCACCTCCATCGTGTCCTCCTGAGCACAACAAAAACACGCAGTGTTCGAGGTGGGTGCGTGGTACCGACCTCTCTAATTACCGCCGCTGTGCTCGTTTGCCCAGGAAACGCTCTGAAGCGACCAAACTCATTCTCTGGAAGGTCCCCGCTAAGTTTTGGCAGTGGTGGGGGGGGGGGGAAATGGCACGATGATTGCTTATGTAGATTACAGTTGAGTAATATGCAGGTGATTTTTCAGCATTGGAATGTGTTTGGCCAATACCAGTTACATCCTAAGTATAAATATATTTTTAGCTCTACTACCGTGATCATTGCTGCTCACTTTGAAAGGAAGGAACCCGCAGAGTCTCTGCTGCTCCCAACAGCAACACAACTATACAGGCGCCCTCACAACGCACCACCTTTACGAGCGTTATCGTGCACCTCCAATGGGCGCGCAGAGAATGGTTGAAATGCTTTCAAGCCTAGTTGCGATGCATTTAAGTGTACCATGTAAAGCCCCATTGTCAATCCAGGGCTGGCTGAAGGCGCCCCCCCCCCCCTCCATGCCCTAGGTGTGGGTCATGAAGGTTCTTTGACCAAGCTTCACCATGCTGGTCATTGGGGGGGGGGGTGGTTTGGTGACACAGATGTGAACGGCACAGTGTTGGTACAACCAATGGGTTTGGCTACAAACGTCTCCTCTGCTGGCCATCAAGTAGTACCGCAGTAGGCAATAATAAACTGATGTGCACGGTGGTTACTAATCCCAAAATTATCCTGGCTCAATCCTGCTTAACTTCCGAGGTCTGACAAGTCCGGGCGCATTCCGTGTAATTTGGTCGCACTCCTGTCAGACTAAGGAAACAAAACCGCACGGTTGCGCTGTTGACACCGCCATCGCTATTCAGATGTACACACCAACGCGACACCGTCTACGAGCGAGGATGAGAGCAGCAGTACCCTCGCAAATCGCTGTGACCAATGTGTCAGCGGATATGACTTATCTGCCATACATGGGGCCTTCTGCAAGCTGACACAAATTAGAATGACTCAGTCGGGGGCCAGGTCAACAGCAGCAGCGCAGAGATGAAGACAGTTGGGGGCGCGGTGCTGAAACCATCGCTAAGTCTCCTTCACGTTACGAGCTGCTAATAGGTGCTCGCGAAAACAGCACTTGCCCCGACAGTCTCACTGTACCGAAAGAATGAATGGAATGAATAACACACATGCTCTGTTTAGAAAGCGGAGCCAAGTTCAGACAACCTCTCTATTGAACAGGAGAGGTGTGGGTATAAAAACGGTACACTTGCCAAACCACAGTTAGTCACCAAACACCATACGAAAGGGTGAAGACTGCAGGAGCAAATTCCTAGGCAAGTCAAGATCGGTAGTCGTTTATGGATCAGTCACAAATCTGTGCGTCTGTTGGACACTTCCTAAAAAATGCCACAATTTCGGCAAATGAGATGTCTATAAAAGCCTGCAACAATGAATTAATGCAAACGGTGTAGACATTTCAAAGAAAACAAATTTGGCCTTTGACCCAATCATTTGGCTTATCTGGACGGACATACTTAGCGCCTCGCTTTCAATTCCCAACCACGGCCGTCAGTGGCGAGTGATATCTGAACAGCACTCCCCCCTTCACCAACCTGAAATGACCAACGCGTGGTGAAATATGGTCAAACCCCACCCCTTGACCAAAGTGGAGACGTGGCGAGACCTTCAAGCAGCCGCCCGACAAAGGGAACTGTAGATTATTATTATTATGACTGCTTATTGTGCTGAGCAGAGCTTAGCAAAGCCATTTACCAGTGCCACTGCCATTTACCAGTGCCACCTAGGGGCAGTGACTGGTCTAGCGGGAGTGTGTTTCACACTTGTTGCAGTGGTTCACAGTTTGAATCCGGCAGCTGCCCAGGTTTGTCACTGCAGGCGTAGGAGCCGTAAGGTCCCCCAATACTTCTTTCGCAAGTAGTAGGCAGTCATCACGGTCCACATTTACAAAAATTACCCGCAAGTTACTCAATTGGGATTACAGGGAGCAATCGTCATACCCTACTGGGACATTTGGTAGGACCCTTCTAAAAAATATACTTTTTGAGACTCAATGAGGCTTTCCTGGATAAACAAATGTAACAATTCATAGTAAAGTTTTATTGGGCAAGATCGTGTGAAATAGAAATTGTCACAAACCCACCTCCACCCAACACAGCCAATTAGTAAGGTTTGTTATGTGAACAAAATGCACCAAATAAATACTACTTCAGTAACACTGGCACGTTGGGACGGCAAACCCACGAGTAAAATAAAATGAATAGCCAACAAAATTAGACACCTGTAATTATGAAACTCCATCTACCGGTGACCCGGAAGAAGCTCTTCCTGTGAGAATTCAATCCCCCCCCCCCGGCAATGCTCTGCCTCCCTCACCTTGAGAGTCTTGACGGCCACGGTGCGGCTGTACTTCTTCCAGAGGCCCTCGTAGACCTCCCCGTACTGCCCTCCGCCGAGCTTGTGCTTCATGGTGATGTCGGTGCGCTCGATCTCCCAGCGGTCGTACGTGGGCGACACGCCGTACACCGTCGGCTTGGTGCGCTTGGGCGCCGGGTAGTGCAGCGGCACAATGAGGCCGTCCGCCACGCTCGAGTGGTGGTGCACCAGCTCAGCCAGCGTGCTGAAGCGGCTCTCCGAGCTCACGAAGTACTGCGGAGGTGCAAGGTGGGGGGGGGGGGCAAAAGCAAAGGTGCGCAGGTGAACCAGATGCGTACGACTGCGCACAGGAAAACACGAACAAGTCCGCAGACGCACGTGTGCACATCCACGTCTAATAAATGCGATAATACATGCACGCTTGGAAAAGGATCTTGACACTCAGCTCTATGCAATTCTATTATGGTCACATGAAGCCACTATTTTACTATTGATGAAAATAACATGATGCCTTGTTATAAAGGTGTCAGGTTTTGTACCACGAAAGGGTAAAAACCTATTACTATATTTTGTCACTGGTAAAGGAGGTCTCTCAGTGTAAATGCTTATCCCGAGCTCTCGATACTCTGATAGTGCGCTGTTTTTGAGTTGTACGCCTTTTGGCGTCATCTGGTCCAACACCAATGGAGACTAGGCTCTAAGAAAAGCTGTCTCAGGTGTGGACCAATCAACTTCAAGGACAGTGCATATCAACATCATTATCAGAGTTGTTTCTTTTTGTTTGCATTTTGACTGCTTGTGGTGTGGTTATTGCAAACATGATGTCTTGTATAAAAGTGTCAGTTTTTGTACCAGTTGAAAGGGTAAAAACCTATTACTACGAAAATAAAAATTTCACTGCAAAAGTTTCCAAACATTTCCATTGATATAGTTATTTTTATACAGTGCAGGATATTACCTTGCATTGCAAAGTTTGAAGAACACCAAGATAAGCGGGGTGGGGAACCCACAAGTGAGGATGAGGCTCAGAGGTCCACACAGATGGGTTTATGAACCCACTTGCTGTACTGCCACTTCACAGGCACGTCACAGCCTAGCGGCTTTGCGAGTGTCACAAGTCGGCGTGTAAATGCACCAACCCTACCCACCACAGCACTGAATTACAGGCGTGCGTCATCACGCCCGGCAGAACATCAAAAAACAAATCATCCAGCTGAGAAATAAGCAATTTGACGATACTGCCAGCAAGGCATGCCGTCCCTTGCACGGAGCCTATGACCGGCCAGTTCACACATTCGCGCACCAGCCCACGGCTGCAGGTCTGCACCGCGTGTCTTGAGACAAGCCACGACGAGCCTCCAACCTACGGAATTCCTCTCTCACCCCGCGCCCAACTAATTGAAAGCTCCACTCCTGCAGCTGCTCTGTGCAGCAAATGACATAGCAGGCTACCTCCTAGCAGCAACAGCAGCAGCCACATTCATCTTGACGTTTCCATGGCTTTGCACTGTTATACATCTTAACATTATAAAGTAAAAAAAAATTCGAGCTACCACACTGCAGTGAAATTCCACCCCCCCCACCCTTCCTTGAGTGTGGATTGAAAAGTAACGCCGACTCCGGGAGTTTGACCCAAGGCTAAGAACGCCGAATGCCTCTCGCGCCACTCTGCAGACTCTGAACTTGTTTGACCGTCAACGTGCGTTCACAAATTTGCGTTCCCACAGCCAGTGTGGGGGGTCGTGTTGGGTAACACTTCTGCGGAGGTGTGGTATACGTTTGGTAGATGTGTTAGTGCAGCACTCCCCGAAGAGGAGTACAATACACACGAGTTGATTAATGAACAGCAAAAGGTGCGACTGTGATCACAAGGTGGGTCCTTGCAGCATGCCTTGCATGTCGCGCACACGACATCACCACACTGCGTGTATAACTGTCGCGGTGCGATTGTGGTAGGTGTCCCACTTTGCCATAGCTGGCCGTGTCGAT
>CM025617.2:2173166-2188226 GCA_014621495.2 Entosphenus tridentatus | reverse complement strand
GGTCGTGGTGGTGGTGGTGGTGATGGTCGTGGTGGTCGTGGTGGTGGGGGTGGTGGGGGTGGTCGTGGTGGTCGTGGTGGTGGTAGTGGCGGCCTCACCTTGCCGTCGCTCGCCGTGTTGATGCGGTAGTGGTAGACGCGCCCCTCGCAGCGCAGCGAGATGGACAGCTGCCCCGGGCTGCTCTCCGACTCGCGCAGCAGGAACGAGCCGTTGATGCCGCTGCTGAGCAGGTACTCGGCGGCGTTGCGCGAGATGGGGCCGTGGTACCACGAGTGCTTCTCAAGGCTGTTGACGGGCGTGATGTAGTTGCTGGGCACCCAGCCCTGCCCGTTGCGCGAGTGCACCTCGCACCACTCGCCGTTCTGGTTGTAGCCGAGCACGCGCAGCTTCTCGCCTGCAGGGGGAGGCCAGGAGTCAGGGGAGAGAGAAGATGGGAATGAGGACGTGCGTTTATGACACTTCCCTTTGTGTTTTTTTTCGTTATCGCTGTCCGTCCGCCAGTAACAAAAGGGACATAACTCTCAAAGATCGTCCAAGGTAAACAAAACCTTCGTGCAAAGTCGTGTAGCTATTTGGGACTTGGGAGAACGAAAACTGGCCATCTTCATAAAAGCGTTGTCAATATTTTGGACATGTAAGCCAGACCAATAAGGACTATTTGCAAATATGTTCATGCATTTTGCCCTATCAGTAACCTTTCCACTTTCGTAACGCTAATTAAATAGTTCCAAAGGAAAACCCATGTTGGTAAGTGTTACATAAGCCACGCTTAATGCATGTGATATCACTACAGGCGATACATACAAGTTGAAAGCGCCCTGCACTGTAGAAACGGCGTAAATACCAAACGCACTCCTGTCCTTGCTTGGGATCCGACTCGGACCCTTGTATGTATGTTGAACTTCTTTCGCACCGTACGTAGCCAACCGTGCCAAATGGGAGGTGCGGTGAAGCGACAACAAACGAAAACACACAAAGTCAGTTCTCCGAGACCTTTGGTGATGCTGAGCGTGTTGTCGCCGCTCGCCACAAAGTCGTAGAGCGCCACGAAGAGGTTCGTGTCGTCGGGGTCCCCGGGGACGGAGAGGAGGTTCTCCTTGGAGTTCCAGCGCACGGCCTCTCGGAGGCTCGGGCCGTCTCCATCCCCGTCGCCGGGCCGGTGCAGGGCTTCTGGCGGAAGAGAGCGCGAGGGGGTCGGGGGGCCACAGTGAAAACGCGGCGCGGGACACGGGGGAGGGGTGGAATCGTAACTCGCCGTTAACTCTTCTTGTTTCTTTCGGTAAAGTCACGTAGAAGGGAAATAATATAAATAAAACATTAAATTATTCTCACGACGTTTCGTCTGTCTTTAGGTGAAGAACAGGTCTGTCGGAAAGACAGCGTCTGTCTTTCCGACAGACCTGTTCTTCACCTGAGGACGGCTGCTTGCGTTGTGGCCGAAACTTCGTGAGAATTATTTTATTGTTTTATTTTTATTATTTTTTTTATTTCCCTTCTACGTGACTTTACCAAAAGAACCAAGAAGATGAATCCCTGCAGTCACGAAAGCTTTAAATCGAAATTTCGCCGTTAACTGTTTGAGGGCTGAAGGAGGCGTCGTCTGTCCGTGTCAGCGATCCAGAAAAACAAACTTCCTCATCCTGCACACCACCACCTCTCGCTCTGGGTTATGGCAACTAGTCACGTGCTCACTCCTGCCTACCGGTGACCTGGAAAATATTCAAAGAAAAACGAATCCCCGGTCATAGGCGACGGTACAGCAAGGAGTTTGCCCACCTACTGTACCGCATTAGCCGTGTAACGATCCGTCTGAAAACAGGATGGACTGTTGCATCGCAAGTTCGTGAGACATGGCTACGACTTGGAGAGCCTTCATGCGGCTGAAGATGATGATGAACGATGCATTGATTTGTAGACTGAAATGAATCATTACACTCCAGATACATAGATCGGGTGAGCGAGAATCGATTTATTATTTACGATTGCAGCGACTATATGGGGGTGATACACTCGTGTTACATCTAAAATCCGTGAATGAACTAAAGTGTACATAAGATATGAAAAGACAATAAACAAGATAAGGTGTAAATTTAACAAAATAAATGCTCAAATGTCAGCTTAATTTAACATTTTCTCTTAAATAGCAGCATTAATTACCAATTCGGTAATTGACTTTACAGACAACACGCCGGTAGCTGCGTTCAAACTCGACACTAAGCAATATCACTTTCCGCGACGCTATTTTTGTTACCTTCTTTCCTTCTTTTCCTCGAGGCCACCGACGAAACCTGATAGGCGCTCGACTTTTTCCGAAACAGTTTCTTAAAGTAGTTCGACTCCAGCTTGGCTTTTGCGTAGCAAGACGGCAGCGGTAGGAGTAGCCGCTGCCTTAACCTCATTCCAAGCGCGAGCTCCGCTCGACAGAGTTCCAACAGAGGCGCGGGCGGGCGGGCGCGCGCGCGGGCTCGCAGGAGAGCGTCGCGGCGTGACACGAATGGAGCGAGTGAGCTCGCTCGCTCGCATCCCTCGAATACCTAACACCTCACTCAGCTAACGTCAAACCCCCCCCCCTTCCGGCGGTACGCCCGTCAGACTCTGACCAGGGACGGCAACAGATGTGGGACTTTTTCCACGGCAACCGGGACAACACCGCCGTGCTCGTGGTTTATGAAAAAAAATAGACTTACCCACGCCCGCCCACTCCACCCTAAACCAAACCGCAGGGCCACTGCAGCTTGCAGAGTTCCACAAATCATCGCAGCTTGCGGCGTTCGACAAGTCAACCCGCGCAGGGAAATTCTCCTTGAAAGTTTCACTCGGAAGCTGTGACATTATTCACTCCACCTTGCCGAATGGACTGTATTAGACGTTTATTTTCTCACCGCGTGGAAATGACTCCTGCGCACAAACCAGCCTTTCCAGGGTCACAAGGAAATAAAAAGCCTCCTACTCAATGGGCAGACGTCGAGTTGGTAATGGACAAAAAGAGGGTGAACGCAAAATATCCATTCGGGGAAACTTCATTCTGCATATAGAAACCGAGGGTCAGTTGCATAATTATATTGGCAACTGTTGTTTGCGAGCACCTATTAAGGCTGGAACAGCACACAAAGGCGTTGGTGTACCCAACACCAAGCCTGGATGCCTTCGTCTCTCTAGTGCCGATGGTTACATACCACACCAGAGACTCATTTAGGAAGTCACTGGAGCTAAGCACTTTTAAATCTAGATTGAAAACTAATTTCTTTAGAACTGCGTTTTGTTCCCAAGTTTGTTGCATGTATGTTGAATTTCTTTCGCACCGTGCGTAGCCACTGTACGTAGCCAACCATGCCAGGCTAGGTGCACCGAGGCCACATCTCGCTGGCTGGCGCGCCTCCCCCGTCCCTGGTCTCGGCGGCGGCAGTGGCGGCGTTGCGGGCGCGCGCGTCGGTGTCACCGCATGCCGGAGCGCGCGGCATCGAGTCGGCCGCTCCCAGCACAAACCACTCCCTCCCGGGGAACACGCGCGCACGGACACGCGTCGTTTGACGCCCACGCTCCCCGTCACACGTGCAAGCATCGTGACGCCAACGTTGACGAACTCTTGAACGCAGCCGCCAGTTTTTGTTTTCCAATCGCATGTTTTATGTTTACCGCGCGAGATAGCCGTTTTGGTATTTTGCTGCTTTGCTTTGGGAACATAATGTTTTTGGCTGGCGAGTTCAGTAGCGGTGCAAGAATGAAGGGCTTTATGCCATAACATTTTTGGTTTCAAACAAGGGAGTCGGAGTCGATCGAGCTGGCAGCACGGGACTGGTTGTGATGTCACTTGCCACCGAAGTTACAGCCATGGCTGGATATTAAACTTACATCGCTGGGTTTGCAGAGCAGTGCGCTAGCACTGCACCATCGCTCTCACACGGCACACAAAAATAAAGATCTCCCGTATAGCCTGAACAGACTGCTGGGGCAAGTGCTGTTAGCGAGCACCTATAAAGGCCAGCACGGCACACGACGGGGTGGGTGGCCATCATCATCCCCAACCGCCTTTGTCTTCCCAGTGGTGATGTTTACACACTACACCAGGTACTCATTTGAAGCTGAGTCGTCCTAGGGGAGGCCCAGTTCAGATATATAATCGTCACTGGTGTCGGCCGTGAGCGAGAATTAAACTCGGGTGGCTGGGTTCGTAGCGCAGCGCGCTAACCACTAAACTACCACTATCCACACATACAACAACAACTGCCATTCGCCACTAAGTGGCGGCAACATCACAACGGCACTTGTGCCAGGCTATGTGCACGTTAAGGCCATGTGAAGTGTCGAACGCCCGCTGGCAGGAGGTCACGGGACAGAGGGTTGACCAACTGAGAGGACTGGCAGATGCACCACCTGTGCCCTCTACTGTGCCAACTAACAACACACAAAGACACACACACGCGCACATCAACCCACCCACATGACGTCACCGACGCATACACACAAGAGTCACACTCAAATTGCACACCAACACACAAGCGTCCGGTCTATTCAGCGTGGCGAGCGAAACAAAATTCACCCAATATTGACAAGTCATGTTACAGAACACGAAAGGCAAATCGTGTTAGACGTCTACTCTTGCTTGAGCAACTTTAAACACCGCTCGGCACCTACGCGACCCCCCCCGCCTCCCTTGTTTCGCATGATTCTCCCCGACAAATCGAGCGCGGTCACACAAAACACGCGTGCCCCGCCACTTGCTCAGCAACGACCCCAACGCTGGCCCCAAATAAATCAGTTTTCGCCTGCCGGGAAATAGCATGGCTCACCATCACATAGTGGTGTCAAGAGAGCATTTTTTATTTTTTCCACATTTATTTCATCCGAATGGAATCTCCGCAGTGAAGTTTGCTTTCACAGAACGGCGGTTGTGTGAAACGGGGGAGTGGCGAGGGTGGAGGAGGGGGGCAGGAGGCGGCGGAGGGGGGTCGATACACGAGGAGTCGAGTTCGACAAAGATATTCATTCATGGGCCAACGCAGCGCTCGGAGTGGACAGACGCTGCCGGCAATCCCTCCAAGAGGGAATTCCGTTCGGTAAAGCCAAATCGATGAAATCGCCTAGAATGAGGTGAAAATCTCATTGGAAAAATGTAGCCTCTTTTGCAATCGTGTCCTAGATATAAAGACGTGTGTACGTGTGTATGTCGAACTTATTTCGCACCGTACGTGGCCAACCGTGCGAATCGGACGTGCGGATGAGGATCGTAAAGATTGATGGCTATCCCGCAAACATTATTTTTTCCAAGAATAATTTCAATGATTTTTTGGGTTAAATTCTTGTACCACCTCATTCGTATTATTTCTTCTAACATTGTATCCTGTTCGTATGACGCTGTTTGATTCAGTGGCCTAAATGTAACATGAGCACATACTTGTAAATCTGCATGCAATTTGCACGGGCGGTAAATAATTATTTACGAAAATATATCATAATAGAATTGATTATAATCGATTCACATTCTCACAAATCGCGAACGTTACATTTTAGGAACGTGAAGATAAACCATTAATTCATAATCTGCTAAAGCGAATTGGGGAAATTCATCGAATTGCAGGGGGGGGGGGGATACTAAACTTTTTTTTATTTTACCAGGCAAGGCCCACTGAGCTATATAGCTCTTTTTCAGAAACAACTTGGCCACAAATGATAGCTCAACAAATTTGCTTATCATGTGTACATTTATAGCAGCCAAACACTGAAAACGCATGTTTCTAAATGTGCAGGAAAAAACCCAGAGGACCCCGAGAAAAATCCACGCGACAAAGGGGAGAGGGAGAAAGAGACACACAAACCCCAAATATATAGGTGTCAGGGCCGGGATCGAACCCACGACCTCCTGTATAAAAGGCAAGGTAGTTAACATCTCAGCTTGGTCTTTGGAATTCCACCTGCTTTGCTTACGAGTGGATTTTTATGGGTGTACCATGCCACACGATACAATACGAACGATACCAATGGCATAGCATGGTTGGCATTGACTCTGATGCAATGAACCAAGCCAGACCCTCTGTAGCCCGGCACCTAGACCCCCAACCCCCGCCAGCACCCTAGGCCCGTGGGTCCCAGGGTGCAGTCGCAACCAGCTAGACACTCGATAGACATGCTACCAAGTGATAAGTAGCCCAGGCCGCTTATCGCCATTGGCCAAAGAGGAGAGGACACGGCCATATTAGGCGTTGCGCAAAAATGAAACTTGCTTCGTCAACGGGGCTTAGTCACAGAATTGGAGGGGCGAGGGAGGCTGACGACGGACGGAGTCACGCATCACAAGGCCCTGAGCAACGCTCGGTCCCTCCCCTCCCACTTCTGCTCGATATTGGGGGTGGCGGCGCTGAAAAATATAAACATGAGGGATAAGCAGAGCCCTATATTCTTGTTTCTTTTGGTAAAGTCATGTAGATAGAAAAAAAAATACAAGTTAATACAATTAAAATTAATACATTTAAAATAATAAAAGCAAAAAACCCACGACGTTTCGATCGCAACACAAGCGGTCTATGTGACTTTACCGAAAGAACCAAGAATATTAATTCCTGCAGTCACGAAAGTTTTAAGACAAAAGCAGAGCCCTCGAGGTGGCAGCAAAAAACACGTGCAAAATTTGCGAGCTTATAGCTGCTCCCGAACGAAAGGCGTCCCCCGACGTGCTTCCTTGCCAGTTTAGTTTCGCTTGCCGAACTTCATAATTGACAAGTAGTGAGGGTGCTGTACGTTAGAGGTTAGCTCTGAATACACAAGCGTTTTACAGTGAACAACAATTACGATTAAATATTAAGTCACTACGTCGGCAGTCATGTTCAAGTACAAAACAAAATATAATCTCACCTTTGTTTTTCAATGCGAGTGCCTTAAACAGCAAAAACATAAAACAAATGCAGGCAAACAACACATTCATCTCTATATTTCTAATCGTTACAACCATTTAAAGACACTGCAGTGTAGCCAGTGCTGCGGTTAGGACACTACACTACGAACCTTGTGACCCGAGTTCTTATAACATCAGTGACGAGTGATTTTGTCCTGGCCTGCCCCTGTGCCACTTCACCAACCGGCACGGACTAGCATGGTGAAGAATGGTCAAACAACCACCACGACTGTAAGGCCATGGGCAGGGCCCGTATAAAGCAACGAAATCACTGAGCTGCAAGTAAGCAGGACTTCCTTACAGCCAGTTTTATCTTGGTCAACGACACAGAATATCATTAGGCACACGGCACTCCACATCCAGTACTGTACAGAACACCTCTGGCTCTGGCTGCGGCCACTAGCCAGGCGCTTGCTAGTGTCCACCATCAACTCGAGAGTATGCGGCGAAACAAGAGACCGCACGTGAAAGCTGAACGCAAAAAGGTCCCCGGGGGGGCGCCTCTTACCTCCAGACTGCTGCAAAAACGACAAATTCCTCATGATCTTACGGGACACAAACTTGCACCACTTGCCAGCACAGGCCATGCTCCCTTTACAAGCGGATCCACACATGCCCCAACGCGCGACCCGTCAGCCCGCTGGAAGCTTTTGTGCCGCGGCCAAGGGGAGAGGGCGGCGGCACAGTCGAGTCACGGCAGAACTCCCCCCACTCCTCCCCACGAGGGCCACATTGAACCCCCGCAGAGACCATCAATGGGGCCGCACGCTAATAGAGACCCACACACACACGAGTGTGCGCAGTAACTCAAGGGGAGGGGGATGAGTGGAGGGAAACGGGGAAACTTGAGAAGGAATTTTGACATGGGCCCCTACGGAATGCACCCAAAGCTAACAGGCATCTCATTCCGGAAACTAACATAACTTGATTTTCAGCAACGGTTACAGCTGAACAATGAGCGCCTCTGTCACGCTTTATTTTATTTATCGTCCGGGAAACATCGCTGTACTTGCATGCATTAATAATCACGATTTCTCGTTCTCCGATTCACATTAAAGTCCACGTTAAGTTGTCGAAAAATGTTTTGAGGAAGTGTGAATGTACGCGACCGACGACCAATTCACCTGGAATGCACCCGGTTTCGTTGTATGTGAGATGCTCAGCAGAGTTTTTGTTTGGTATTGTAATAATTATTACGACTGCTTGTCCCCCTGCCACCCCACACCTCCGATTAGCCCGGTTGGCGACGTACGGCGTGAAAGTTCAACGTACATTACCCGGGCATGCCTGACCGAGTCTCGTGGCTCTATCAGCAGGGTCCTCCCAGGTTCTTTGCACCAAGGGGTGATGCTTGCCACGCACAATCCCAAGTGAGTAATTTGCAACCAAATAACGTTTGGCCAACACCAGTTTACATCTAAAGTATAATTGTTTCAGCTTTATCAACGTAATCATTGTAGCTTATTTGACTATTGCCTGACAAAGTATTAATGAAATAACTAACTCGAAAATTAAAGTTGTAAAGGATTCACTATTATACAACAAATTCACACGTTGCTAAATGTTTTATCGAGCAATTTATGGCATGGTGATTATATTACCCATAGCTCGTGTAAATATAAAAATGTGTCGTTAAAACCCGCCACCACCCGACACAGCCAACTAGTAAGGGTTGTCACGTCAACAGAACGTGGCCAATTCGTCACTAGTACAGAACTAGTGTGTAGTGTATAGTGTAGTGTATAGTGTAGTATACTAGTACAGCACATCAGTTTGTTGGAGAGCCAAGCCACAACATTTACAATCCGAGTACGACGTTTTGTGGTCACCACATCTCCGTCTCTATATAAGGAACGAAACAGGTGGACTTCTCCACAAATCTGGCTGTCGCCTGATGAAGCTAGTTGTAATTACTGGCAAAACGTCGTACTCAGATTGTAAATGTTGTGGCTTTGCTCTCCAACACACCGGTGTGCTGTACTAGTGACGAATTGGCACGTTCTGTTTACGTGACAACCCTTACTAGTAGTTTGTGTCGGATGGTGGCGGGTTTAACGACACATTTATATATTTACGCGATCTAACCCAAAAAACCCTCTTATGGAGCATGTGCATTATAAGTGTGATAGACTGTAACGATTAGAGACAACATTGAAGGCTTAAGTTGTCAACTGCCGTTGAAGAACTTTGCACACCGTAATATTGAGTGTATTCAGAAGAGAACGCCAACGAACAAAATTTAATAAATCTGAAAGATTTGAAAAGTGATGGGAAAATTACATCATGATTATCGTCTTATTGAAACATTTCTAAAATTATATCGCAGCAACTCTAGTGACCACAAAGCATAGAAGGGCGGCTGGCAGGGCTTTTTACGGTGCCAGAGGGCGGTGCTGATGTACGGAGTCGAATCGACCAGCAGAGGGCACCCTCGGCCCAGCTATATTATATTAACTGATAATAATTTAGCGCTTTTAGTTCAAGCCCCGTTCCTTCAGAGCAAGGCCATCACAAAGCCACGATGTTTTACGCAGTCTGCAGGAGTTTCCCAGTAGGGGGGGGGGGGCGGCAATTTTACTTTGTGTAATCCCAACTGAGTAATTTGTGCAGGTAATTTTTTTTTTCAAATTTGGAAATAATCTGGAACTAAGGCGCCGGCCACACAATGGCCCACACTCCTTCCCAATTACGCCACGGGATCTCTTTTAACATCCACTGTGAAGCAGACCACGCGTAGTAGATACAGTGGCAGCAATAACCAGGGCGGCCTGGCGGATTCGAACCGCGAAGCATTTAAAGCAGGTTAACTCGGGGCCAACTTCTTTTTTGGGTCAAACATTACAAGTTTGGAAGAAGACGGGAAATGGTCGTGGGTGGGGGATGTTGCGGTGATGGTCTTTTTCGAATTAATCATTTTCCAAACCCAACTTTAAACCAACAAACAGAAAAGAAAGTCCCGCGGTAGCTCTGCGACTCCCAAGTCGATTCAGCGACCGCGCAGCGACAAGTAAACCGGACGCACTGTCAAGCACACGAGTGAGGGCTACACGAAGACCACGACACAAACAGATAATTTGCGTTTTAACTTTCTCCAAACTCCCGGTGATGTCCAGTCGACCTCCACTTAGTGGTTAGAACGTTGTCTCTCACGTTTCCACTTGCCTCAATTGCCAATTCAAGATCCACTCAAGGCTATGTCTGGCGCCCAATCAGATGACATCAGTTTTTTTCCGTTTTCAGCTTCAGTCATCCTGCGACTATCGAGCACACATGGTTCAAGAGCGATGGCTGATGCTACTTCGATGTATATATGTAGAACTTCTTTCGCACCGTATGTCGCCGAACGTGTTAATCGGAAGTGCTTAAGAGTTGAAATATGGGCATCACGCTTACAGTGAACATAGAGCGGAGTGCTGTCTGCAAATGTGTCTGCGAATGTGTCTGCGAATTCCAATCGCTCAGAAGTGGAGATGATGAAAGTGTCGGGCAGATCCGTTGTTGCAACAAGCAAGTGAAACGAACAGTTGATGATACACGACCGTCGTGATAAACCATGTAAGTTCGACCCATCATGTACGAAATAAACCACAGACTCTTCACTCGAGACGCTGCAGCGGTATGGCGAGGGACTCCGTGGCGAACGCCGACGCACGATCAAGAAGACATGATGCAGATACATTGCCCGTGGCCATCAGGAAGCCTTTGGGGATTTTCAGCGGGGGCCGCCTCTATGCTTGTGACACTTACGAAAGGCAGACTTGAAAATGAATCACCGAGGCTCTGCCATCGAGGTTATGCCTGTAAACTGCGGTCGTAGCATTTTCCCAAGCAGCTCTTTATTGAAATGTCAAGAGCCGAAACTGGTTAGTAGTTCTTCTATTTTGTCAGCATTAAGATTGCACTTTTTGAGTGGTGGCTAAACGACTATGAGCTTCATGGACGATCAAAACCGGGGATCTTCTGTGTTGGGTCTATCACAAGGTGTCTGTTTCAGAGTTCTATTGAATTCCATCCAACTTTCCAAGCTTTATCGGGGTTATCCCTCCGTATGAATTAATGACGTCCATTTCGCCTTGATGACGGTATTAGTGGTGATTAAGGTGACACAAAAACACGTAAGAGGTGGGCCACTGGGAGAAGGCTACAATCTCCCATGCATGCAATATACGTATTGGATGTACGTTGAACTTATTTTGTACCATACGTACCCAACTGTACTAATAGGAGGTGCGAAGAAATAGCAATAACTACACAAACTCTCTCCTGAAGCCCTGTCGTCACGGCCAGCAGACCTCGACATTTAGCCCCTGAACGTATTGCCATCATGCTCAAAATGGATGAGGAGGAATTCTACGAGTCCTTCAGTTTTCCTCCCACACTGAAAGCAACTCCTTGAGAGGGAATTAGTCAAATAGCGCCGTGTAGGACGTTTCTGAAACTGCCCTTGAGACTCGGTGCCATGTATACGTTACGTTAGTGTCGTGCTACCATTCATTAAATCGTCAAATATCTTCATGTACAGGGTGTTTCAAAAAGATGGACCCAATTTCAAAGCAGTATATTTCACGATGGAAACATGTTCCAATTACACGAAAAGTTACAAACGGTTTAATGAGTTATCAAGTTTTACTAACCATTTTATAAATGCTCTATGTGCCCTCCACCTGCTGTACAGACAACATCGAGACGATAGTTGAATTCGTCCCAAACGCCTCTCAAAGTGTCTTCTTCCACTGAAGTCACCACTGCCGTGGTTCTGTTTTTGAGGTCATCCAGATTAGTCGCTAATGGTGGCACAAAAACACGTTCTTTTTTGTTGAGAGGGCATGCCCCGACATGTAGATCGAGCAATAAAATGTAACGGAGAGAATTAACAGTTCGGCTACGACTGCCTCACTGCCATCTGCGAGTCACAAAGCTACAACGATTGTACAGAGTATACCGTGTACACGGCCGTCATCGTGACAAGCCACATTTCCTAAAAAACACAAGTTGGGTCACGGGGCGGCAGGTGCAGTGCATTATTATCCTTAAATGGGTCTAACTCAGAACAGTTCCATCTGAAAGGGGACATTTTTGGTAATCTAAACTAAAACATTAGTTCCTTGTACTTGAATTGCGTGTGTTTGAACTTCCACGTTCGCAACGCTCGGTTCTCCCATATTGGCAACAAACCTGATGTTTCCTACGAGCTACAAGTTTGTGGTGCAAGTCACCAAACATGCCAGCAACACGCCAGCTACACACAACTCACACACAACCCTACATGCAGACACGCAACCCATGTTTAATCATACATGCTACACTACACGCAACAATCACACACAACAATAATCACAAACCTGCACACAACCTCATCCCTGATTAACACCCACGAACAGTTGGAACACACATGTATCCCGCAAGGCTGCTTAAACATTACACCCACACACAATTTAATTATTAGTACAATCACCGCTAAAGCATCACTAACAATGTACGGTGCGCAAATAAATGCACACAGGCTGCCTGAGCAAAAAACGATGTGCTCTATTAACTTTGCACCTTTTCCCAGAAACGTTTCGCTCATCGAGTCCGAGAGAGGGTGGCTAGGCGACCCCCCCCCAGCCCCTGCCGTGCTAGAGAAGGTCACGTGGCTCAGACAGCCAGAGAGCCACGTGGCCTTCTCTGAGCTGGCAGCTCTTGAGATTCTGCTGGGTCGGCATCCTATAAACTACTATTTTTTTTATTATGTTACCAGCTAAGGCCCACTGAGCTATATGTCTATTTTCCAGAAGCGACCTGGCTGCCACAAATGATAGCGCAACAAAGTGGCTTATCGAGTGGAAATTTGTAGCAGCCAAATACTCTAAAAGCACGTTGATTCTAAATGTGCAGGGAAAACCCGGAGGGGACCCTGGAAAAATCCATGCGACCAAGCGGAGAACATGCAAGCTCTAAATATACCGGCGTTAGGGTCGGGATAGAAACCTCCAGTATACCAGGCGAGGTAATTAACATCTGCCTGTGAATAATCTGGGTTCTCAAGTTGATGGTTTCAGCCCGGCTAACAGTGACTGTACAAAACAACCCGTCACGATATAGGTGGGGTACATTTTCACTCCTGAGATATTAAAGACTCGGTCATGTGATCAACATTCCTTTCCAGCAGGGTGGGTGGGAAAGTGCTGCCCCCTATTGTGTGTGGATTGCAGTATCACCATGTAATTGGTGTGGACCAAAGGTCATTTGAAGGGGTCTCAGTAGTTCTGTGTGCTAATTAAATTCCGAAGTGTGCTTGTTCTAGAAGTTGTCCTCTGGCTTTGTTTTTTTAAAGGCTACATAATACTGCATTAGTAGGGGAAAGTTGTTTTTTTGTAAGTTGTACATAACATAATTTTGTAGAGATGTAATGTCCGCTAGAGATCTGTGTTCAGTCAAGCGATGAGAAGAGGTGCATGTGGACGATGCAAGTGATATTCATTGAAGTTAATAAACTTGGAAGTTCAGAATGAAATGTGGCAGGAAAGCGTTGTAGGTCTAAGCATAAAAAGAAGGTTGCGATATGTGGGACAAAGTGCGCATGGAGGGGGCAGGTTCTTGAGACAACCAAAGGATTGGAACCCAGAGGTCAGCAACCAAGCGGAAGACCTGACGCTATGGTGGGATATTGTTATGGCGGTCCTTGAAGGTTGAACGGTAACGTTACAACAACTCCAGCATCGAGCATAAGCAAGAAATGTCGAGGTGGGTGCCATCAACGCCAATGGCCACGATGACTTGACCCACCTTGACCTCTGCTTAATGGACAATGCAAATATGCCGCTATGCATGGATGCAAAGCGAAAAGTAAAAAAACACTTGGTGCTGCATTTCCCTTCCGCCACGCAAATGATTTCTTACAAAAAGTGAGTGACTCAACCGCCATAGAACCAGAAAGAGTAAAACGGCATCCGAACGAAAACGAGAACTTCATCGCAATCTGGGCCGAGCATTTCCATGCTGCCTCGCACCACCACCTCTCTGGGCAGATTTTGCTTTGACTGCAAATGTATGCTTTTCTCATGTGGGGCCATCATAGTCAAACTTGGGCACGGGCGCCTGACTTGCATTGCTTCCCGTTTACGCTCTGCCAAAACAACGTCTCGGTCGCTTTGCTTCCCATCATCATCACCACCATCACCAACACCAGCAGCCATGATCTAGCCACTGTTCCAGATTCGTCGTCTTGTCATCACTACCGGTCGGCAGCGCACAGCGACCTGATCGTTCAATGCATCGAGATGAGGCACCCACAGTTTTGCGGTATTGCGCCAATCTGCTCAACCACCCACTTGCTTGCTTGCTCGCCCACCGACCTGCCAACCCACTCGCTCGGTCACTCGACCACCCACTCGTTCATGCTACTTGCTGTCAGGGCCACCTACGCGGAACTCGCTGCCAGTCATCTGGGTCACTCCTGCAAATGAGACTATCCTGGTCTCTTGAAGTCTCACTTGGTTAAACAAATAAACTTCACAACTGTCAATCAGTTGCGCAGTGGACTGAAAACGGAAATGTTCTACAAAGCTTACAAAGAATAACCACAAGGCTTCAAGTGAGAGACATTGGGCTCTAAGAATGGTGCGAGTACCAAAAACGTAGTTTTTTATTTGTTATGTTGGTTGAAGGCCTTGCCAAGCAACTCGTTGTTTGCCACGTTCTCACGATGCCGAGTGGCGATTACGTCGTTCCACCTCTGTAGGGAACGCGTTCCCTCCTTTGGCTGCTCTCAGTCGCCCTGTTACAGCGGCCGAATGATGCCTCCGTCAAGTCAGTCTCAAATAGTTTAGTTACGAACGAACTGATTCACACCCACGGTGATTTGATGAATTGACACACGATTCACGGCCGCGATTTGAAATAAGAATTGGTTGTTTTTGTCTCGTTCGTACCACCTAGTTTGTATTATTTCTCTTTTCGGCCTGCCTCATTTACATAGTTGTATCTGCTTCACCAGATTCAATGTACCACAAATTGCATACAACTTGCTAACAAAAAACAACGATTCTCACGTGCACAATTGGACATATCTCTCACGTTCAAAAGCCAATTTGAATCAACCAATGAGTGCATATGATAATTGTTTTTTTACCCTTCTATCTGGCAACAAAACTGACACCTTTTTACAAGGAGTCATGTTTGCATAGACC